>JANSTT010018443.1:0-13823 GCA_026745375.1 Platyura marginata
ATATACGATATACAAACATAAGCCGCTTTATTATATAAGGGTTTTCCAAACAGCGACAAATTTGCATTAAGCAAATTCCAATTATATTTATCGAATTGTAGATAAAATTCTATAAAACTGAATTTGTATGGCTATTTATCAATTCGAAAGTTAAATTGAAATGTATAGGAGATGATTATAGCTTAAATTTTATGGACAATAAATTTCTACAATTCATTTATTTATTTTTAATTTGGTCTATAACAGATTATAGAGCTTTATATTATAGAGACGAAGCTTTTGTTTTTTGATTTATAATTATAGTTTCTAAGCCGATCAAATCCTATTTTTTATTTAAAAACAATATAATCAGACTGAAAAATAAATACTCGAAAAAACCAAAATTAACTTTTCTTATAAATTCCTTTTTAAAATCCAATATCTCCATGCCTCATTGCAAAGATAAATTATATTAAACTTTATTGTTGTCGATTAACATCTATTCGTACATTATTGTAGGTATAACATTTATCGATCGAATTGGCCAACTGTAAGCTTTTGGCAACCAAAGTAAATTTATTTTCTAATTTCAAGATAGTAAAGCTTAT
This sequence comes from Platyura marginata, assembly GCA_026745375.1. Lineage (NCBI taxonomy): Eukaryota > Metazoa > Arthropoda > Insecta > Diptera > Keroplatidae > Platyura > Platyura marginata. The sequence continues at coordinate 588 of JANSTT010018443.1, forward strand.
CCCAATAGCAAGACCTTTCTCTTTGAATGGATTCAATGGATTCAATTCCGTCGACATAAAAAGCATCATAAAGTTCATAAAGGAACTGCGTATATTTCAACGAAAAAACCTATTTCGATCGTTATAGGCTTAAGGAAAAGTGTTTCCCAAAGAGAAAGGGGCGAAAAAACAACAATTGTCACAAATCCATATCCATATATGTATGTATGTATACGATTTTTTAAACGCATTTGAATCTGTCACAAATAAATACATTCTTATAAGATTAATGAAATTCATTGCTGCATTTTGGATTATTTATTATAAACTCGTACAATATGTATGTATGTATGTATCACAATAATGTATATCGCGTATATGTATACAAACATGAAGCATGGAACATCATCAATAAATGATAATTTAGGTGGCGGTCATTAACACTTTAGACCGGTTATACTTCATTTTTTCGTTTCTTACCTGTTTCCTTTTAATGTTAATGTTAATACACATAATGTAGATAGATGTATTATACGCCGAAGTGGTAAGACCATTGAATTGATCGTGTCTGTTTATGACTTCAATACAATAAAAAAAACGACAGACTCATCTTATGGATTAAACCACCTACTATGATTAATAAACGAAAACCTGGCAAATTTATCATTTATCAATAATCTCGTATACATTTGGATTTAATGTACATAATGTAGTTTAAGTGTCTGTAGAAGTAGTTATAAAGGTATCACCTATGTATGTTGTACAATGTACCGTACATACCTCTATCCTCTCACTGTAGTATACCTTCATACATTATATTTAGGTGTACTGCATAAATCTTAACTTTATTTGTACCAAAACTAATATATACACCATTCTAGCACTCTCCTAGATAGGTATGTTAGAATACACACGAATCAAATAAGAAATAATTGATAATGGAGTTTCCGCAATGAATTATCGAGAGGGTATAACTATATGTACAGTACATATATAGAGGAGTGGATGGAAACGAAAATGTACGGGGTTTGTGTGTATACACAAATAAAGTTGCTGAATGAAAATAGCCAATAAAATGAAAAGCCACACAATGCATGAGATAAGCTTTTGGAAAATTGATTTCTCGTGTGCAAAATACCTATTTACAGGATTGTGTAGGCTTGACTATACTCTTGGGGTGGATGTTGATTTATGTTATTTTAGGTTGTAACTTCTATTTGCTGGCCAAATTTATGGATAATAAATGTATAACTGAAACATTATTGGTCAGCAGTTCTTTAGGTGACCGAAGTTATGTTTTTCCGTTAGGTTTACTTCTTTTTGTGTTTGTTTTCTATTAGATATTTATGGAGACGTAATAACCACTAATAATGAACTATGTACTTATTTTTGGAGGTGACATTTCTCTTTATTAATATATAATCAAGTTGTATTGTACCAAGAGTAAATTGTTGTTATAGATTTGTTTTTGGTCAATATATCAATTAAGTCTTAATATAAGGTATAACAATAAGACATATGTACCTACTTACCAACTGAAATAATATATATTCTTGATTTTAACATTCCAAACATATCAAATGCATGTGTTACTTTACTCTACTTTTAAGTGAAAATAATTGGTAATAACAGTTGACACTTCAAATCATTCATTATTCTCTTCTATATTCTAAGATAAAATGTCGATATTATTTTCATTCAATATTTTTAAAGTAAATTGGCAACTTTTATGTCCTTAATTGCTTGGAAGCATTTTTAATATTTTTTTGACAATGTAGGTATGTATATGTAAATGACGGCAAATTAATATCTCTTGTAATTATTGTTGAATGTTATTAACCTTTAATAATTTCATTAACATCAAGAACTGCCTTATCCAGTTAATAGCTTCGCATCGCATACAAAAACAATCTATCAAAACAAACATAAACGTCTTCACCTGTCTATAAAATTTATGCAAATTCCAAAACAAAACTGTTTACTTTGTGTAGAAGGAGTGTGTAGTATATAACATGAGTGAGTTCATTATACCAACAAAAATCTTGAATTTGTTATTGTATTCAAATATTTTCTATCAAATTTAAGAACCAGAATTGTTACCTACTCCTAATTTTCTGTATATAATGAAAATTTTACGGAAATGCGCACGAAAATGAACTTTTCTTAATGGTGTTGCTATAATTGATGTCTTTCTATATTGCTTCTATTTATTTAAGACGGAAAGAAAAAAAAATTAGCCATCGCATCAATTACATATGTAAATATTTTTATTTTTTAATTTGTATAACTAATATTTCAAAACAGTTTTTTCCATTACGTAGCAGATTTTGTTAAAATGATTGACGTAAAGGCATTTTAATCAGATGGAAGCGTTTTTTCTTTTTTTTTGTCTTAATACTAGACAGATATTTATTAAATTGGTATGTTTTTGTAATGGCTATGAGAATATTTAAATGTATGGAGTTTGGAGATGAATCTAGTAGAGCCAATATAGTAGTGTGTATATGAGTAACTACTAACTACCTACAACCTTTTTGATGCCACTCCAATGGGACTGATGTATTTGTATAGTTCTCATGCAATTATGTTTTCAATTGGAAAAACATAGCGTTAAGTTAATTTAATGTTATATAGATAATTTCTACATGTATGTGTATGTGCAGGTAAGTGCTAATGATGAGTTTTTTTTGTATATTTTACGTCCTGATTTCTGTATTTCTGTTGCTACTTAAAGTTTCTGATATCTATCATAAAATTTTGTTGAAATTTTGCGACAATTTAAATTATTACCTAAGTGTTAGTTGTAGAATGTACAAAAATTGCCGAACCTTGAAAACATTTTTTTTATAGGGTAAAAGGATAGATGAAGGGTTGTGTATCAAATTCAACTGGCTATAACTGAGGCGCTCTGCGTTAAATATGGCTAACCCACAAATTTGTCAAAACGAAGATAAATATTATAGTAAAAACCACATTTTTAAAATCTACAAAACACAATAAAGAGCTTAGGTGTATGTGGTTTTGTTTTAATAATATGCATGAAAAACCTACATCATTTAAATTATTTTAATTTTTAGTCGATGCAAGGACGGTCTAAACTACTTTTTTTTAAATTTAAGCCGTTTTTTTCGTTTTTTAGTAAGAAAAATTGTTGCATAAAAAATATTAAAAGTTTAGTTTATATATGATTTGATATAATCAATAAAATTTCTGCTAAAATTACGTTAGGCCGATTTAGCACTGAGCGCCTCAACCGATAGTGAATACATTTTTTATAGCTTGGATCAAATATTTGCACTATGTATAACTACTAAATTAGTTTTAAAATAAATAAATATTTTTTTTAATTTGAAGTTTTTCTCTAATTATTTTTCTTTGTTTTTTTTTCTAGTATATCCTTAAGACATCTAAATTATTATTTGAACAAATTTCACTATCTGGCTTAACTTGATATAAACCTAAACAAAAGATGTACATATTTTAAAAATAGATAGGTAGCCGAAATATGAAACATCTACCCTAATAATATTTGTTTCTTTGCCAATTATAAATTGTTGTATTAATATAATTTGCATAAACTCTTTTTTACCGAGTTGGCTGGTCTTCTATGTATATTGTATATATAAGACGATAATTAAAATAAAATCCAAGAAAATTTGTTATTTTCCAACAAAAGAAAAGTTTTGACACAAATTTCCCAAGAAAATAACATTCAAAAATAAAAGCGAGGAATATAAAAATGAACGAACTTAAGTTTTAATGCAATATTTCATTTATAAAATAAACTTAAATTAATTTTAATACACACGGGAGTTTTTGTTACTGCCGTAACTAGGGACACGAGGGATTTAGATTATTTATTTTTTTTTTTTTACTTTTTCGTGTTGGAAGAAATTGTTTTAATGAAAGAGGTGTTTTAACTATGGAAGGGCTAAAACTCTATAGGGACACATTCGGGGTTTTGTATAGCTTAAACGTGTTAATTAAATACATTCTTGAAAATGTATTCAATAAATCTTTGTTTTTATTTAAAAAAGGGGTGTTTTGAATTTTCGGCAAACTTATTCATTTCTGGAGGATTGGAAAATTTAATTTTGTTGTTGTTGAATATTAAATTAATATTTTAATATGAATATACATATAAAATAAAAGTTTAGTATTTGTATTCATTTCTATTTACAATGTTATTTTATAAGTACACCTTACAGGACGCTATTTTTTTAGACGGAACATTTTGTTACGCAATTCACTCGGTATCCAGACAAACTCATTTGTATAATTTTAAGAGATATATATATGTACATATATATTTAGTCCATTTTTTTTAATTATGGCGGTAAATTTAGGTTTCCTCACTTTGTAATGGTTTAAAATTTAATTTTTTTTTTTTTTTAAATATATCCCCGTCACTATACCCACTCCATTCATTTTGTGTGTGCAGATAAAGCGTCTAATTTTACACTACATTTGATTTCAAAAGTTATTTATTGGTATTATGGTGTAAAGGGCAAAATTATCACAACATACACCTTTAATCCATTTTATCAAGAGCAGTTAATCAATTATCAATATGTAGAAGATTTACCATATTTTTAAACCATAAAACCATTAATCCGACAGTCTTTATAAATAAGTCGATGTCTTCAGAAACACTGATATATAAAATATGGATGAAGTAAACATCTAAATATTATTAAATCCTTTATAGAGTTATGTTTGGATTAAAAAAACCAAACATTATCATATATCTTTAGAAAACATAACCAATTTTTGTCATAATGGCTCCTAGGTATGTATGTTTTGATACCATTATCCATCCTGGCTGTTTCTATAACTATTTACCAACGCCAAAACAAACAACATAATTCCCAAACGTCGACATCATTATCTAATAGATGGGAAAACCGGTAATAAAGTTGTTGGTTTATTATATGAAACGACTTTGGGGTGACTACAGAATCCCATTATTTGTGCCAAATATTAATAGTTTCTGTCAAGTTTGCAAAAGGTATAACTATGAAATAAGGGTTTTAATAGCACAAGGTTTTTGTGACACAAAATGTAATTGCAAAAATATGGAAAATTTAATTTTCAGTCAAAAATCGGGTGTTTTATTTAATTGAGGTTGAGTTTTTTTGAATGTCAAAAGAAGTCAACTTTTCACCTATTTATTAAAACTATATGTACGTTTGTATGTATAAGTAAGTATATATATACGATAAAAATAATTAACAACAAGATATTTTCACATTTTATTTTTTATTCACATAAGTATTGTACATTGTACATATGTAGTATGTACAAGCACATACATGACTGTAGGTGCCTATCAAAAGATAAAAAACTAAACATGGTTACGAATACCTATTATGTAATTTAGTGCCACAATGTCATTTATTACAAACTTTTAATCGAAAATATAAGCTTTGAAAAATTTTCATTTTTCATTTACCATTTAAAATAAATTTATTTCGAAGCAAACAAAATTATTTTTGATTATTCGTTTGTAATGTGATACTTTTTACACCAATTAGTATATTTATTCAACTGTAATTTATATAATATTTTCCATATGCGTGTAAAATTTGTTCCAGGGATTGTAATTTCATGGTTTTTATCGTTGAAAACGAATTGTAATTAAAATTGGTAATAATTATTTTGTTGCTTTTATTAAAATGTTAAACAAATCGGAAGAAAATAATGAGGCATAAAGAACCTATTACGAATATGGCAAATTACATTTGTGTGATAAAATCATAATAGGTAGGTAGAAACCTATACAAAATGTGGGTTGCACGAATATTTATTGATACTGGTATATATAGGTACATATAATATAATAAAATTGATAGTAATTCCTTGATTTGCACAGGGATTACGTTTAGAAAAACTCCGTGTAACTCGAATCCGTTCAACTGTTTGAGATTATATTCTTAATCATAGAAAAAATTATAAAATAATAAAAAATTAGTAATTGTTCTAAAAAAAATCGTATTCTTTCGTATTTTTCCCAAAATATTTTACATAGTAAACAGACACGAAAAGAGTTCGAATTCACTCAGTAGCGTAATTATCTAATTGGGGAATAAAAATCGCGCAAAACTAAGAATTACTGTACTTAGTGTAGTTGTTTTTTTCAAAATTAAATTATTATAAAAGTAGTTATAGATACTTTTAAGAAATTTGATAATACTTTTGCTAAGATCTGTCATTTTTCAAAATCTCTAAGGCTAAGCTATAAAGTATCTAATGTCTTTAATTTTGTATACCTACATAAAGTAATTGTTGTCTAAAAATATGATAGGAAAAGTTGCCAATTAGTAAATAATTTGTGTTATGCTGTAGGTACTGTATCGAGGCTTTACATCTAATATAGAAATTAATTTTCTTCGGTAAACTTTTCTAAATATTAATTTCCCAATTTATTTTCAAGGTGTCAATAAATCAGAAGTATGAACCAAAATGAATTTGAAAATTTGTTAGAAGGCCGAATTAATATTAGATTCTTCCACCTGTTTCGCCAACAAAACACTTTAGCCTTATTTCCTTTTGAGTTAAAAATACATAAATTGATTTAATATTCCATCTACTGCTTCCGCAGCTGTACACCAATTTCCAAACGATTTTCCAATAATTTATACTTATGCATGTACTACACAATCATAATATATACACTCGCCTTGTATAGTCTTGTAACCGTATACCTAGCTACCTACTATATGTAGGTGGGTATATTTACAAAATATTTGAAACGATTAATTTCACATTTGGAAAAAGACGTGATTTAATTTTCATAAACTTTCCTTCTTTGCCAGAGTCAAAAAGTTTAATTAGTTTTCAAGTTATTTTTATACATTTGACATCCATCTAAAAATTATGAGTGACATTTCATTATCCTGGGTAGAAAGAGACGTTAGGAAAATTATCTTTCTTTTTTCCTTTTCCTTTTATCGGCTTTTCAATATTCTCCGAGTATGTCACAATTTTTTTTTATCTTCCTCTTTTTTTCGATTGCGTTTGTTTTAGTGAAAATGAAAAAATTCCTTTCTGGATAAAAGAAAATCATTTTCGTTTTTGTTGAAAGAACACATGTTTGGGCAGACAGAAGCACTAAATCATGTCACGTGCCGAAAGAAGTAAGTACACATGCTGAGAGTGAATATTTCACGCGTTTGTTTGTTACATCAAACGTAATTGTAGACATAATGGCAATGTTCTGTGTAAATAGAGGCGAAATAAATCGCTGCAAAAGATTCTTTATTTTATTGTATTAGTTAGTTAGTGATGTACTAGTTTAACATTTATATTTATTAGTTTGCTGATTTTTCAAAAAAAAAGAAAAAAAAACTGATACTGGATAGAAAGGATACTTTCTTTTTTTTTGTTTAACATCTTTCTTTCATTTTTACGTAGAAGTTGTGAATTTTCACAAATACATACATATGTAGAGTCACCATATTTTTTTTCTTCTAATCCATTTTATAGGCTTAAGTATTATATTCCCATGGCTATTTATATATACATATGTGCATATATATACATATAAGTAACTATATATTGTTTGGCAGTCTAATATAGCATGCATATATATTATTTCTGAATACATTTTTGTTGTTCTGTTTTTAAAATGTTGTTTGCTCGCTCTGCTCATACATACATATGTTGAACAATATTTTTGTGGTCGTTTAATGATATTTTTATTTCGACCTACTCATATGAAATATAAAAGGATTTTAAACGACATTACGGGTTTTAGGGATGCGCGAACGGTGATATTGAAAATGGTTTAAAAAACCCAATTCTATACTAATTTTTTTTTAAAAAAAAGGGTATTTCTCACTTCAAAACAAAAATTCGAAAAAAACTGTCATAACAACAAGTATTTATTCAATTAAACGAAAAAAGTTACATTTGGTTACGGTTGGCAAGAATATAATGTCTATATTGTATAGAAAGAAGACTTTGTCCTTATTGTATTCAATAAAAAAATGTTATCTCTATTTGTAACCTTGTTAGTTATTTTAATACAAAATCCAAATTGAAATATGTATGTAAAACTCAAACGTAAAAAGAACAATAAAACTTCTTGTACTTTGAATCCTTTCTCAAATAATGTCACATATCCTTTGTTTGTAAAACAAGTGAACACAAGAGAAATGGAAGTAAATTTTCTTAAGAGATGGCAAAGTTCAACTTTAACAATACAAGGTCCACTATATATCGTCATGATGAGAAAATAATGCAATTAACATGCAAAATACTTAGAGACAACCAACTATTATGTATATACACGTATGCAATCACGATTCATTGATTGAATCACAATTTAAATTTGAGTTAATTATGTCAATCTAATTAGATAGGCAACTCGTTGTTGTATCATATTATTGTATACGTTTATGTAGGTACCTGTTAAGACTCGTATATATTGTAGGTACGAGTAGGTAGATGGGAGAAGAGTTTACGTACCTGCACATTGAGTATGAAATTGAATTAAATGCAGATTTTATTTTTCTTTTCATTAAACTTCTTGCAATATATCTACAGGTACATTGATAATATAGAAAATTTCTCCTAGTTGCATAGGTAGATCTTTATAATTTAAATTTATATTTAAGGATGCAAAATAAATTATTCGGACTAGCAATGGTTAAGAAGACGATAAAGACATTAAACGTTTCGAATTAAAATATCTTGTTATATTGCATTTCATGAAACCATGCCATTCGAAATGTTATCACGATAGACGACACGAATTCAACATTTTATCAGGGCTGGAATTTAAATGTTTGTGATTTGCATGTACAACTTATGCATATAATGTGTTGACAGTTTAGTTGGGTTGTTTTGGGAGTAGTGTTTCTTTTTTTCTATGTATTTATTGCAGTAGATTGCAGTGAAAATGTCTGCATATATTAAAGAATCGATGTTGAAAACGTCTAGATGTTTCTTTGTTTTATTTATTGATTTACCATAAGAAAGATAAACATTTCACCCATATAAATTAGAATAGTTATCCTTAAAGAATTATTTCCATAATGTAAAATATTTTGATTGATTTTAAAAAGAACTTAGATTAATAGAAAATCTTCAATTGCTCAATAATGTTCCTACATATTCCGCGCGGTATGAGAAAAAGTTGCGTGTTTGTGGTATTCAATAAATTTGTAGACGAACAAACGAACCAACCGATAAACGACAGGACGAAGATTTGAATGGAAAAAAGAATTAGACAGAAAGAGGGATGACGTCCTCTAAATTCGTAAATCTTTAAAAGTATTGAAACATAAAGATTCCATATATGATCATAATCTGGAACAAAATTGGATTTTAATTTAAAATGATTGAACACATCAGTCCACCCTATTGTAGAAATGATATTAATATAGACTACAAGAAGTTCAAAGTATGTTATGTTATTATTATACTAAAAATATCTACTATCTTGTTATTATGTAATGCTTGCTCGTATGTATGTATGTATATGTATGTAATATATATTTTCTAGGAAAAAACTTTTTCAATTTTTGTAATACAGAAGTTCTGTCCATAAAATATGTTTATCGATTCATATAGTAAATATACCTTAATCAAAAAAGTTCCTTTAAGAAAGTTGTTTTTCATTTTGTCCTTAAATTTCTCATGACTAAAATTTGCCTACATTTTTCAAATAGGAAATTCTAGTTGAATAATTTGTTTACCCGTATGATGTTAATCAAAAGGTATCATAACTTTGGTACGGAGTTTATAAAGTCCCTTAATACTCATCATAGAAAAAATGAATATGACAACAATTATAGAGAATTCTAAAATAAAGATTTCATAGACCAAAAAGTTCCATGACCTACCGTTATAGAGCTGCAATCAATTTTATCTTTTTCTAGGGTTTTTAATAATTTACTCGAAGAATATTTGAATTATGGAAAAATTAATTATGACAAAAATGATAGAGAATAAAAAAAATTAAGATTTTATGAATATATCAAAAAGTATCACGATCTACCGCTATGGCGCTAAATTGTATGTCATTTCTAGGGTTTTTAATCGTTTGTATTCAATTTACTCAATATCTGCAAACAAAATAGTCACGCAAAAAGTCGTAGATAATAAACTAGTACGGGTATACATATTAAAATCGGCGTATTTACTGGTTTCTCTTTACCTACCTACATATATTATGTAATGTACATAAGGAAAGTTATAGTGGCATATTGTTTGTAGGTAATGTAAATTGTAGAATTTATAAGATGCATACTTACAAATATTTATTTTCTTTTTAATTAATTTTTTTTTATATTACGTAAAAATAAATTGCTGAAGAACTTCTATAAATTACTAGTCACAATTTAATCCAATAATTTTCTATTAAAATAAACCACAAATATACTTTGAAAAGAAATATTTGTTAGACTCTTATGTACTTATTCTTTAGTATACTGTTGCTCGTATATCTTAATTTTAAAGTTAGTCTATAAACGTGAAAACTTTTTATTAGAAAAACGCTCGTACCTTCTTTCTATATTACTACACAATCTTAATTTAACCTCAAACCAGATTGTAAGAAAATTTATGGACAATATATATGTACCACCGTGTTCATTTATAGCTTTAGACGAAAGAGTCATAAAGAGTTTTGTTGCTGTATATGTAGCTGATATAATAGTGCTGACCAGAAAAATGTTGTAACATATATTGTGTCAAGAAGGGAAAAACTCATAAATAGAAATTTGAAGCATAAAACATTTATTAAATTTTAAAATTGTTTTTTGTAATACACATATATACTCGTAGGTCATTTGTTTACTTTTATAATTAAAATTTACTTAACTAAATTATTTAGTAGTATATTCACAATTCACAATTATTTTAATTACATATTTAGTCACACTTAAGCACCAGTTATACATAAATCAAGTGATGAAAATTTCTTAATTAGATTTAAATTAGAGTGACGTTTTTGGAGGGACAATTATCCAACTTAATGAAAAATGCACCATCAAAAGGAAAAATTGTGCCTACATAATAAATTCTTAAAAGTCTCTCTAAATAAAAATTAATTGTGGATAGATATAAAATTTTTATTAACTGAATAAAACTGGGCCAAATTTCGTCTATACTTTATTATCGTGAAACTAGTTCACGGATATAGACATGAATTTACTACTTGATGGAGAGACCTTACCTTAGCTAGCAGTTTATTTCGACCACCATTCATTATTAAAGTCTAAATCTCTTTTGTCTACTAATATTAAAGTTTATTTATAGGTGTGTAAGAATTTTTTCTTAGGAATGATAACATATAAAATGTTAATGAAAATCTTCCGATTTCGTAAGTTTTTTCCTGCCTATCTTATCCCTCAATATTTTTTTGAATGTTGGTGAAAGTAAAAATAAATGAAAATATATTTGAGTTATAAATATGACATTAACTAAAGGTAACTAAGCAACATTTTAGACGCATATATAAATTTAATGTAACGTTATTTTGAAAGAAAGGTTCTATATATAAATACATGGCGTTTATATAGAAACAGCTTTATTTAATTATTCAAATGTTGATTTCTACATATCCAACAGTGAATGGTAACAAATTGCGTCACGCTATACCCAAACAGTTCTAAACTCTGACGGGAACCATAGCACCATTTTATATTTGAACTAAATTAAACCCTATTTTCCTAACATTAAATATTTAATTTAAATTATTCTATGTTATATAAAATATGTTTACTTTCATAATTATGCACCCTTTTATATGTTTTATCAATTGCTGCTGCTTAATAACCCTTTACTTGCCAAAACATTAATTTGTAAAGAGCTATAAGTTAGCGCTCATAAATATTCAATAGCATTTTTATGTAGTCAAGTATAATACAAACCAAAAACGTTTCGAGCGTATACGATTATAATAACAAACGTCAGACTTAGTCAGCTCAGAAATAAATCATTCAGTTGTGATATTTACTCATATTATATAAACATACATTATAATGTATATATGTACGTATACATACCTACCGATATATATTTATATTGAATCAAATAGTTCAACCGTTAAAATTGGTGCATTAAATGTTGTTTTGGGAGTCCTTCTGTTTTTTTTATATAATCAAAATTTTTGTACAATATATATATACATAAATTTAAAATATCCCTATTCCTAATTTTCTAACCCGAAAATATTTTTGGACAATTTCAAATAGAAATTTTAACTCTATTAATTTGATTTTTAAATAACGCATATATGTATCTGTGCAAATTAACAAAGCTTTGAGAAAAGCGTCCTAAGATACACCGGTTCCGTAAAGAAATGTTTTTGGCCAGAAATCAATTTTTCTAAATTCGGATTAGGCAAAAAGTTGATAGAGTAAATTCAGTAATCAAGCAAATTTTTTTGCCAAAAGTTGTAAAAATAGTAAATACTAGAGATTCATATAGATTTCTAATTGAATATTTTAAGTTTTAAAGGGGCTATAAGTAGTAAGAAATAATTAAATAGATTTAATGAACGTCGAATATCGTGAACTAATACTTTACACGTATTTTTTATAGAACTAAAAGATTATATGAAAATTATATAATTAATAGAAAAAAGTTGTTACTCTGTATATTACTTACAAATTAATGTCTCATCTTCTTTTTAAAATAGAGTAGAGATTCTACAAGATGTAATATTTTGTTCTTATTATTAAAGGATAGAACAGAAAAGTAAATATAAATATACTTCTTAGCAAAGTATTTACATGATCTATTCATTAAAATATTGGTTTTCCACAGCCATTGATGTCAACCACGATAAAAATCTTGTCATTGAGTGTTATTAAGTTGCTATAAGCCGCTGGTGTATGCGCAGATCGCTTATCACCGGCTATTGTGTAAAGAAAATATTTCGATCGCATTGAACATTATTATCGTATTGTGTAATCAAAGAATTTTAGGATTAATGTCATAGGGATTTGTACAAACATGTGTTTATTTGGCCAAGAAATTATGTACATCTTGCGTACGTACGATGAGACCTTTTCTGAGTTTTTTTTTCTTTTTGTTCTTCTTCTTGAATAAAAAATTGTGGGATAAATGCGATAAGGATGTTGAAACATTTTGTATTACATCAAAGAGAATGTCAGAGATTGTGTTTACAAAAATTTCTTTTTTTAAACTTTAACTTAACAATTTTTACCTTTCAGTGATTTTGTTTTTATGTAGCAACATATTTATATAAATTTGCACAGTTTATACATGTACTTTGTACATACC
>JANSTT010018444.1:0-13822 GCA_026745375.1 Platyura marginata
AAAAAAAAAAAAACTTGTTAGAGAGAGAGAGAGAGAGAGGGAGAGAGAAAGCTTTAAAATATATGTATCCATAATTGTGATGGACATTCAACTTAAATTCCCAACTTTATGTGCAAGAAGCGATTCGCATACAAAAATCATGCTTAATCATGCAATTAAATACAAATCATTCAACAGTAAATCTGTAATCAATAAAAATGCTGCCTGTATCGCAGTAATAATTCAGCAATGCCAACAGCAGCTCACGTCTTAATTCAATTTTGTAGTATGATTGATGGATAATGAAAAATCATAAATCACAGTGTTAGGTACATTGTACTAGAATGGTACAGTTATTATCCAGGTGGAATAGAAATATTTGTTCACAAATCAATTGATCATAAAGTTTGTGTCTAATGTGTCTATATGAAATGGTAAATGTATGCAATGGTAAAAATTTACTGCCACACTTTGTAACGTTCCTCTTAAAGTAATCACTTGGAATCAAAAACACAACATAATTGGAATTGGCAATGCATGGTAAAATTTTGGAATGTGTTGTGGCAAGATGTTGTACCCTGATGTGATATCGGAAAAATTTCTAATTCTTATTTATCGAGATATTTTCATGAAAATTTAGATGTAGGGGTTTTCGAGGTTGGTTAATCCAATAGTTTTTTGATATTGATGAATCTTGTATATTTTTATCAAAAATGTTTCCGATATCGGATTGTTTAGACTTTTTCTAAAATTTTCTTCATAGTCTATTGATTCATCTTGTTGATCTTTGTCTGAAATATATATGTACAATTGTACATACATCCAAAACAAAAGATGAATTTTTAAGTTTCTCCCATTTATTTAAATTCATTTTTTAGTGTTTATTTATATTTCATTAACAAATTGCTTTTCAGTATTCTTTAGCGCCTATATATACAGCATATTCCAGGTATCTATCCTGTAGAGCAGGGATTAACAAAAAGTCGAGACCTAATAAATCCAATCGTGTTAGTTTACTGCTAATTGATAAAGTACAAACATCATAAAGGAAATGCAAAGGCATCTCGAAAATACAATCTACTCTATTTTTGTTTTTATTTACTTTAAGTAATATTGCAACTCTTTACTCATCATTCGGTTGACTGCCGGCTGTCCATTTTGTCTAAATAAAAGAAAATAGTATCGTCAAACAAAGAATGCACACTATGTCGCATATCTTCTGACATCGAGCAAGCTAATAAGTACAACACACATAATAATAGGCTACTGGTGTAACCATTACTATTAATTTACTTATACTTTGATGCATTTTAACGGTAAACGGTAAAGTGCAAACAATCACTCAATCTATTAACCTTAACCTCTGGTGTATAACATTTAACTTTTTTAACTACATAAATGTAATCTATTCAAATAGGTTTTAGAAAACATAACATATGTATGTATTAACATTTAACGTCAAACTTTAGATGAACAAAATGCATGTTTATGTTTATGCAGCACTCAACATTATAAAATTGCTACCTAAATTCATTGTGAGTAATTAATTGTTTCGAAAGTTAAATAGAAAGTTATAGTAAGTTATTAAATCAAAAGAGTTAAGTAAAATAAATTCGGATTTTGAAATTTGAAAGAAAGCTGAAAATTTAATAAAATACAATTTTCTTTAACATTTATCATCATCATCATGTGCTTTATGTACAGCTTTATGTACAGTTACATTGAAATACTATTTTTTTTTTGTTAATTAACTTTTTCGAGTTTTTACCACAATTTTTTGTTAAACACTTTTCCCACTCAATTGACATCAAATTTACATATTATTTTCGACTAAAATTGTAAAACAAATTTGCTGGCTTCCTATTATACAGAGAAAAAGAACATTCAATATTTGTCTGCCAATGCCTACGGCCACCTCTGCTCATAATATTTTGTATAATTAACAAAATAATTATTTTACCATGTTCCTGACATTAAATACGGAATAGTATCAGGTTTAACTTAAAAGCTATGCATTTTCTAATAAGAATCCATTTCCTCATTTAGGCAACTGACACAAGTTTTCACTTATTATCTTATATACTTACATACCTACCTTTGGATGTATTTGTAAAGTGCTTCACTGAATGTTTGCTCAATCCATACAGATGTAGATTATGTACAAGTACATATATACTCTACTTGCAATCGAGCTAGACAGGTCGTGAAAAGCTTCTTTATATATACGACCCTTTACTACAATGTACATATGTACATAGGCACATACTTGGTGATACATATATATATATATATATATACAAGTTTGTACAGATGTTTGTACATACCATAATATAAAATATAGTCAAAGTTAAGAAGGGGGCACACTAAAGTTTGTAAAACGGTAAAACATATAGATATACATACTTACATTATACATATACATACATATATGTCATGCTACACCTATAATGTGTAATATAATATATGCTATAAGCATAAATGGTTTAAGATGTCAGTCATACATATTTAATGTTAAAGTTCGTATGCTGCGAAAAAGACCTTAATAAATAAACTCCGTCCACATTGGAACTTGAATGGTTTTACATATAAAAAAGAAAACATAACCGTAAGTAGTCTCATGATTTATTAATCTGACAAATGAATTTGTATTTATACAAAATGTTAAGAAAAATAGACTAGATCAAGGCTCATATATATATATTGTATGTAGATGAAGGTCAACAAAGATATATGTATGTGTTAAGAAATCCAACCTACCCAAATGTAATATTTAGATGGGTCACTAAAACTATGGGAAGACGACAAATAGGATACAATTGCACGTAGAGTAGATAAGTATAAAGGAAAAGCATCTTAAAATTAAAGCTGAAAATATTTGTTCAGTAATTCCTCGAAAAAAAAAACTCAAAGTTCACTGACGAAAAATTCTCCGACAAACACAATTCACCATCAAAATTTCCTATTTACTGAAAAATAATTTCCCGAAAAATAACTCTAAAATCCTACAATTCAATAAAAATGTTTTCCAATTAACTGGCATCTTACTAGGTACGTACCTAGGTATGGGAAATAGTTTTAGAAATAGAATTTTTCTTTTCGATCTATATTCTGGAGAATTTTCCGTTTTCATTGTATTCCTTTGCGGTTAATTCTTGCCTTCTGCGGCAATTTTATGTATTTTAGAGAATTATTTTATGACGAATAGTTTGACCAGAATACTGAACATACACACATTTACTAGAAGTCAAATCAACATGAATAGCTTTTTTTTTCGTCCGTGCATTATAGTAAAATATGATTGGAATGTCATTAACTTTACAATTTTGATATAAATTTCAGTGTCAGCTAGAAAATAATGCCTTCCATTGAAAAATTGGTTTTCTGGATCGTAAATAAATATACGTAATAAAGACATGTCCTTTATTTGAGATATTTTATGATATTTTTTATCTGTATTGAAAAATATTATTTATGTTTGAGATATAATGTACTACATATGTAGTTATGTAACCTAGATCTTTATTATTGAGGAGGGAAATAAATTAGGAAATTTAGAATTTTTTTCAAAGCATTTTAAATGTAAATAATTTTTTATAGATATTCATCAACTACAGGAATTCTTTTGCTAATAAAATGTCTTTAATAATAAGAATTATTTTTTTTATTTTGCACAACAAAGAAATTAAAAAGTTACTCTCTCTCTCTCTCTCCCTCTCTATAACGCACTCCAGTTTGATTAAAATTACATTTTTTGAATTTTCCGTTTAAAATTATTTGCATTTTTCATAAGATATTCCGAAATAAACCAAAATTTATGTATAAAGTTCTAAATAAATAGTCAATTATAAAGAGCTATAAAAAAACCATATAACTTGTGAGTGTACGTATATTTTGTACCTACACTTGAAAATGGAAATGTTAAAAATGCATGAAACAGCAACTATTACCTGTATTTAAAAAGGCAATTTACAAACCCTTGAAATGTTAATGTCACCCACTTTTCCTAGTATGTATACAAAAGAAAAGTTCAAGAAAATACAACCATCCTCCTCTTGCGATAAAGATCATCAATGTATACCTATGTATTTGTTGAAGTTTCATAAATAATAATACTATGAGTCGTTTAGTAAAGCCTAAATTTATATTTTGAAAAAGTATTTAGTTGAAACTTATTCAATTCTATGCAATTTAACATGAATTTGAAGAAGCGCGTCTTATACTTACGTAGTAGATATATAAGAGACATTTCTTCGTGTAGGGCTAAAATAAAATTCAATTTACATATAATAAAAACTGAATGTAAAATGAATTACTTATTGTAATATTATTCAAAATTAATTTTCAAGGACTTTTTTCTTTGAATCAACTTTTTTTTTCATCCCTGAGAACACCATAGTGTACCTCTATGTTTAACATGAATTTCTACGGCTAATGAATAATTTCATTTAAATAATAAAAAAAATGTTTAAATATGAATGACATACAGTACATATACCTACCTATGTATGTAAGTACCTAGTTACCTCCCTATATACAAATATTATTATATTCGTTTGATGGAAAATGAAAAAAAAAAAGGAAAACAACTTTTTGAATTTTCTTTAAATATAATGTTTTCTTTTCATTTCAAATGTGCCATATGTTTTTAAATTGTATTATTACACTAAGTCCAAAAAGAAATCCGTCCCTTACTTTGATATTTGTTAAAAATAACGAAAATCATGCCAGAAATAAGAAAAGCAATAGGAAGAGAAAAAAAAGAGCACTATGGAAATGAGAAACACTAATTTTATATATATATATTCGTTAAATAGTCCAAATTCATATCACCTCTTTGCTATTTTTGTGACCTAGTGTCACTATAGAACATTAGAACTTTATGAAACAAGAATCTTGTTGGAGAGTTTATTTTGAGTAAAATCGTGGTGTCACTTCGAGCAACATACTCCATTCTATAGTTTTATCATCAATTTCAAGAGATTTTCCATAGAAAGTGATCACTAGTTTTAAGCTACAATTTCTGACTGTAGTAATTTCCTGTTACGCAAATGTACACTAGATGCCTAGATGCATATATAATAGAAAGGACATTTCCCGATATATACAATCGTATAAAAGTACAAATAAAAACATAGGAAAGTACTTTATTTACTAAAGTTGTTCAAGTGTCCATTATTGATGAATTTTTTACATTTTTCTTGATATTTTCAACTCAAAAACATACGAGCAATAAAAGGAATGAAAAGAAATTTCATTTTTATTAAAATTAACTGTAATTGCACAATAAAAAAATTTTATTGTCTAAACTCTAAATATTTCCCCTAAATAAAATATTATCTGGAAAGTATTTCAATTGAACTATTTCTTCGATATTTTTCACAAAGCAATTTTATATCGTCAAATTATTTTGTTTTGTCAACAAGCCGTACGAATTGAACATCAATCGATTCAAAAATTTCCAAAAATATTTTGTTGATGTTACTTATTGGTAGGAAGAAAAAAATAAGATTTTTAACTGTCTAATAAAGTCTTAGAATGTTTCCTGTGCGAATAAAAAAATAATTTTTTTTATTACTTTTCCATTGAATTCTTGCAAAATTACAAAAAATATAATTTCGTGTAGTCAGCTTTTTTGAAAGAATAGAAAACCATATATGGTATGATATTGATGAACGTTGATGTACATATACTCAATGTTATACTCATGTATGTATGTATGTACTTTTATAGGTACTTGGTTTTTTCCTACGAAGAATTATTATTTTTGGTTATAAATTTGTCCAAATACGTAAAATTTAATATAACTACTATAACATAATTTTGTAGTGTTTATTTCGATTTCTTCGGTCATTATCACTCACTCCTAAATATGTAATGAAATAGTTCGTTCCTTATTCTTATATTACGGACTACTTTTAAAACTTTAGTAAACAAAAAAATGTCACAAGAAGATTTATCTATTAAAAAGATATTTTTTTAAATTATCTACATCTTTTGATAGCAAAAAAAAACGATTTACAATAACTGTGCATATTCGATTTCTTATTTCCTCATCGTATACTATACTTGATTTTCAATTCCAACTTCCAAACCTCAAGATATTTCATGAGATAAAATAAAAATATTTTACTTATACTTATATGTATATATGATATTTATACTTAAATGTAGATATGTTTCATATTTGTATGGATGGCAAAATTCCCAACTGTTAACTCTATAAAAAAAAAATAAAAAATTCGAATCTAAAATGTTTAGGCAGATGACGCCTGAATGTGTTTTGTTTGTTATCCATATTTTGATTAAATTTTGTATTCAATTAGAATAAATAATGAAGTGATAATTATTGCGTTTTCTGATTATTTTATGTAAATTTTTACCAAAAGTTTATAGACATACATAATAAAATAATTTAATTTAAATTTAAGACCATTGTCTTAACAAATTAAAAAAAATTATTGATAGGTATGTATGTACATAACAGCACTTAGACACTTTTAGTAAAATACGCATCGAGAAAAAATATATCTAAGTCTTATTAGTAAATACTATAGATTTTCTTTTAAACCAGTTATACAGTAGACTCACGATAATTGTACTCGTCTAATTTTTTTTTTAAATAGGTAAATACACAAATGTAATATTTCTAGATTAAGTAGCCATTAATAATAAATAAAGGTCAATAAAGGTTAACAATTCGTTAACATGAACATATTTAATTAGTTTGCTGTATTTATCGAATTGCTTCTCAAAATGTATAACACCGATAGAATTATTATCTTTTTTATTAAGTTTTAATATTTAAATAAAGTTGTTTATGAACTTGACCGTCGAGTATAGATTTCTATCAAAAATCTTATCAAAATGATGATGTGTTCGAATAGGTTGTTCAACGTTCGATGTAAATGTACTAATCGTTAATTATGTATATTCAACCTTCTATATACATATACGATATATGTATATATGTAGTAGTATAACTACAACTATGTACTGTACAATTTTTAGTAATTTTTTTAAATATAGGAAATTTTACGCTAACAATATTTAAAAGCTTGTTCTCATATAAGTACAACATGCCATAAATAAATATGTACAAATAAAAAATTTCAGAATGTCATTTATTAAAATAACACTGCTTAATGGTGTTCCACTGTAAAATTAATATTAATAGTCTTGAAGCGCAAAAACTGTCCAAAAGGCGATTACATTCGGGCAGCCTAATATATTGCAGGTTTTTTTTTCTTCTCTGTACCAATATTTGTATATGGTTGAACTAATGGGGTTAGCATAATGTATTGTTTGCTTTATATATTCCAATTTCGTACAACTTGCATTTATAAATAAATTACATTGTTTTTTTTTTTTTTTTTTTTTGTGGAAGGACGCGGAGACGGCAACGCGCGCTCTACCAGTCACATGAATGAATGATTTGAAATTTATGAAGCTTTTTGTGCTATAACTCAAACAGTCAAATAATATGCTCCACCCAGAAAGTTTATTTCAGCAAAGCTTATTTGAATTCAAACGATATGTGATGTGGTTTTATACCGACTGACGGCATGACTTTAAACTTATTTCAAGTTATATATATGTACATATGTACATAAGTAAGTGCCTACCTACATATACGCAATTTATTATTCTATTTGCGCTATTTTTAGACGTTTAAGACTTCAACGTGCAGAAGATAGAAAAAATATTTTATTAATTAGAATAAGACTGTTATAAGTGCGTAGCATTAAGCTTAAAGCTGTTACCATCCATTTATACAGTCTTAATATGAAACATAATTTTATTTTATTATGGGTATTAAGTAAGGTACAGAGAGCATTTCATTAAATATATCTAGCGAAATACCTGATAAATCATAAAATACATTAGACATATTGTATAAAAATGTTAATATCAATTAATTTCAAATTTAAACTTACTCTCATTCTCTCTAAACTTACATGAATTGTTAAGCATATTAGCAGATGGTACAGCGACCGTATGTCACGTAGGTATACGTTAAGAAATTTGTATTATATTAATCAACGTTTTCATTAATCACGTATAGTGTGTGTGTGTGTCTGGTTTAGAATTGCCAGACATTTCCAGCAGATGTAGAAAATTAAATGTTGAATACCAATCACCAACATACACTATAGAAAGATTTTCTTTACTTCTATCAACGAAAGAGACACCCGCCCATTTCTTGTTATAAGAAAAGTCAAGATTTTATGTGCCCAATTGAGGTAGGTAACCGAACCGAATTGTAATAGCAATAAATTTTGACAAAACTTTAGCAATTTCGTAAGATCTAAAGAATTGAATAGGTATATGATACATGTTTAAAGGTATATAAAGGAGACATTAAAAAGATCAGTTTTTGAAATAGAAAAGAAAAACTACAAATATGGACTGGACAGTAATCTTTATCTTTTTTTGATCCAGTTACGTAATTTAAAATTAAATAAACTATACTTTAATATTGAAGGAATTATTTATTTATCCATAAAACACCATAATAGTTAGTTACGAAAATATGCTTAAAATGTTGTTAATAATTAACAGCAAAAATATTCGCTATAAGATAATATGGTCCGAGCGAAGCGATCAACATATTTTGTTAATTTTAATGTAAATAAAGTGAAAACGTTCAAATCTAAAGTAATTGCAGCTGTATTTTTTGTTTGTAGGTACTAGATACTTTTGATAACTGTTTTCTAACCATCCAAGGAGATAGGTTTCACATTTACACGTTTTATAAATAATATTATATATTAATTTATTAATAGAATAGGTGTCTAATGTACTATAAAATATTCATATTTATTTTTAAGCTTCGATTCATGGCATTACGAACTAAAATTGAAATTAAACTTTTAACACAATTGGGATTTAATTTATGTACGTATTATATCTGGAATATGTATATGATGAAAATTTCTCCTGGTACAATTGGATACGCTTTATTCTACATCATATTATTATGCATTAAAATAAAGGTTAACAAGGGTTAACCTTATAACTTCAGTATAATAACAATACATAATACACATAAATATTCTAAATCTAAATCAACAGTAATAACCCGTCCATAAGGCAGCCAGAATTATACTAGGCATACCTGAACTTGACACATATAAAATGTCATTCAAAAATAAATAAAATGTACAGTACATTGACAGTACTGGACATAAATAGGTACATGTACAATATATATCTTTATATGTATATAGAAACATTTTAAAATTATTAAATTAGTTGTTGTTTATTTACATTTTAAATTTATAGCCAATAATGTAATTACAAAAATTACATTTGCGATTATAAATTTATCACAAAGCCACTCATAAATGGCTGTTATTTTATCCTTTCATTTAACTTAAAAAGAGCACAACGTGGGCTCAACGAAACGTTTTAATATAACTCCCAATAATGTTACCCATAGATTGAAGTAATTAATAAAATTACTGTTTTGAGAAATAAATTAATGTAATAATTAAATTTAAGTCAGCTACATTAATATCATAAACGCTATATTAAATAAAATTTAATTAATTTATGTAGAATTTATGGTGTGTAAATATTTATATTGAGGGTTTATTGTTTTTATTGAATTATTGTAAATGTCAACCGTTTTAAATATGTGTTGTTTTTAATTTTAAATGTTTTCGAATTTTGATTTCAAACATTCTGGCATTTTTATAGTTTCAAAATAAAAAAAAAACTTGAATCTCAAATTGTGATTAATCACTAAAACATCCAATAGAAAACAAGAGATTTTAATAATTATTAGTCACAGGTACCTCATAGAAAAACAAACTTTTATTTAAATTTCACCATTTTTAACTATTGATCACTAAAAATCATCCTTATTTTTTATTCATTTACTAAAAGCTCGTTCCTGACAAGACCGATCGATCTACTTGAAATTCTTGTAGTAAAATGAAAAATAAAATGACGGACGATTTGTAGTTTTGTGCAATATTGCCAACTCTTACATTTTTTTATATATATGTAGATAAATACGATCTTTCAAATTATCCCTGTATATCCTCCATATTTATTAATAATCCTAACATAAGGATAAAAATTCAAATATTTTCACCCAGCACTGTATAGTAAATATATTAATAACCAAATAGCAGCACGACATTGTTTTTCATAATACGAAATGACAATAAAAAAGACTTTATGTAAATTAATGCACAGCAGGAAAATAAAATAAAATTAAAAATGTACAAAATAAGTAGGATCTGCAAATTGACCCCATTTTCAAAATATTTTACATACCTTTTTCGTTTCGGGTATAGGTATATGTAACTATGTGAATTTCATACAGCCTTTTTGGATGTTTTATATTCCTGGATTAGGAACTCTTTTCTATAGTGAGAATGGAACAACTTTGAATTTTTCCAACAATGTATATTAATGCATTAAGGTGACTTTGTATTACCTCTATATGTAAGTATGTATGTATATACATAAATATGTACATAGAAAATTATATGTATATTTAAAAATGAAAATCTGAATGCAAGGATTAGTTTAAAATAAAACCGCAAAAAAAAAATGGGAGGATTTGTTTTGCTTAAGTAGGATATTACTACGAGTTATAGATTTTGTTTTATTTTGGTTGTGTGCTTTTTTTATAAGTGAGACTTTATATTGCTAATTATATTTAATTAAAGAGAAAAACTTTTTCATGAAAATCAACAATTTAAAAAAAATCTAAATGTTCTCTATATTTTTGAACAAAATGAAATTTCAATATAAATTGCATTATTTGTGCGTGAAAGCTTTAAATATTTTACGCCAACCAATTTGCAATATTTATTTTCAGAATGAATTCATTTACTTTAGCTTAACAAAACAGGGAAAAATTATCAAAAAAAAAAAATCAAATTTTCGCAAAATCTTTAACAACTGATGTATGTATGTAAAATGTAAGTATAACATGTATATAAAAGTATATATACATACATTATACAGTAGAGTGACTTGACTTGTATGAACACAATCAACCCCCTAACGCGTATTAAATATTTACCGTGTCATCAAAATAGCAATTTATACAACAGACGAAAATAAGAAACCAACATTAAAATGAACGTAATATAATATTTCCCCTCCAAAAATAGCAAATATTCCGGCAATATAATTAATTGATTGGTCTCTTTGGGCTTTGGCACAAATAATAAAATCACAGATAGGAATGTAGGAACAGAAACAACAATATTTTAAGACAAACGAAACATAAATCAAAAAAACAAATTTGAGTCAAGAAAAGTAAGGCCAACAAAATTACTGTAACATTATATAAGAACAAATTTATTATGATAAAAGTTTTTAGCTTTTATCAAAGATTAATGGCCATACTAATATCTGATCATGATGATAATCATAGTATTTAATTTTTTTTTTTTTTTTATTTTCAATGATATTTATTATTTTAATGTTTATATTGTATACTTGAGTTAATAGTGTTGTTTTAAAGGTACATACTTGTTATTAATTTTTCAATCAAATATAATTCCAGATAATGGGATTTTAACAATACTATTTAAGATTTTCACCAAATATATTTTTGATTCAAGTTCATTTAAGATGCATTACTTTAATCGACATGACGGTATGTGTACGATAAAAATAAATTCACGTCCTTTAAGTACACTACACGTGTATTTAGGTACACCACCAAACGGTGCTGTGATTTTAAAATTAAATTACTATATTCTCGTACGAAGAAGCATCGAAGAACTTTTTTAACTGTTGATGAATGAACATTGATCAGATGACGTAGATCGTACATTTTTCTATCATTAAGTTTATGTGAAGATTTTCGTTTCATCAATCATGTGCATCAAGTTACAATTCTGATGCTAAGAACATTCATCCATATATGTGTATGAGTCTAATTGTGGCCATTTTAACGAATTGTATATATGTGTAGAAAATGGACTCTAGCAGAATTTCAGCCTTATCCCGACAAAAGTAAGATTATTGACATATGTATGAAGTAGAATTAAAAAATGATATAAAAGTTTTTGACATATTATGTGAGTTTAGTTGTACAATATACAATTGTAACTACATTAAACAAATTACCCTCGTCTATATACATGCATAATACAATTAGTTTGAAACTACATGTAGGTACTCAAAACGTTTTCTATTAAAGAAAAAAAAATGAAAAAAGATTCATACAATGTCCTAAAATATCTGTCAGCATAAAATATGTAATGCCATCGTTAATAACTGCTCTAGAAAGGCATTGTTTGTTTTGCCACATAATTATCATCTCTGAAACACATAATTGGAAATTGTGGTTTAAACAAACTGCCACAATAAATTATATACCAGCTCGAGCAGCCTGAAAGCTGTTCCAGCTTAAATAATGCTACCAACTTCAAACATTATCTATATTCTATTCTATATTATTTGGAAGGTATGATGACATGTATGTATAATATGTACACAGTACAGCGTACGTAGTCAATGGTCTGTATATGTTGTTATAGGTTATATACATACATATATATTATATAGAATTTGTAAACAATCTATTGTAATATTAAATTCAGGTGTGCGTGAAACAGGGATCATCATAGAAAATAATAATAATAATGTATATCAGGCATCGTTCCAACAGCGAAATCTATTACAATAAATAAAAGCACTTTGACGAATATAAATTAGTTCATTAAAGTAACAAGGAACCGCTTTATATCTTTAATAGAGCAAATCAAAATACAATTTCGTCTATAAAGTACACAAATGGAAAATGTCGCATTGGAAAATCTTTTTTTTTTTGTTGTTAGGATATAATATAAATTGCACTTTGAAATTTCCATTGAAAACAGAATTCAAGCTCTATTTGATAAATGTAAACGTATGACAATGTGGACACATACATACATACATATATATAATACTAAAGTATTTATGTGCCGTATATAGATGATTGTACTTGAAGTGAAGTACTTTACTTACATTTACGTTCATATATTTATTTTACTACTAACTAAAACAAAATATGAAAAAGTTTCAAAACATATATGTATGTATGTGTGGAGATGAAATAAATGTTCTCAGATTTGAAGTATTATTGGAGTAATATTAAACACAATAGGTATACATCAAGTTATAACACTGTAAAATTTTAATATTTATGTAAAATCCCATGGGATGCCAGCTTTGAGTTCAATGATTTGCACGGATACACAATTTTTGATTTCAAATTTGTATAGGTTACATATATGAATCTCAAAACCAAATGGTACAAAGAAAAACGGTATGAATATCATGCAATTCAATACCATACAGCTGATATAATAGTCAAAGAGATACATTCGGTAAAATCTGTCGATAAATCAAAGGATAAATAAAATAAAATAAAAAAAAGATTTGATGTTTATGCATTAGGTTGAATAAATATATATTTGATAAAAGAATTATTATGGATATATAAGAATTTAGTACATATACTAAAAATAACGGAGTTGATTTCATTAATTTATCTGTCCACATACTATTATTAGTTTTTAATATAATATTACATTCGGTTTTATAAGTATAAGACGATCTCAATCGACTTTACTGTACCGTACCAACATTTAAAATAACTACCGACTGGCTACTGTTTCATAAATATATGCTAATACATAATGAAAATGGTACTCAGGATTTATGTATATATGTAGATATGTAGATATGTAGATCTTTTTCATAACCTACCCCAAACTCAGAGAATTGAAAATATTTTCTTGAGGCTACATAAAACCAGTAAAGAAGTAAAAATTGGCTACGCCGATTATAATATACCCGTATGAGTACTTGTTTATTATTTACA
>JANSTT010018445.1:0-13819 GCA_026745375.1 Platyura marginata
TTTAAAACGAATAATAACTCTTCAACAATCAGGTTGTCGCACCACTATAGTAGATTTTATAGAGTGGCCGCTAGTTTCAAGTATATACGAATTTATTAAATTAAATCTTAATTACAGATACAGTGTATAACAGATTGTCCGCTGAATTTCCGTAAGAAAGTTTGTCTGTTCGAAAAATTCAAAAATGTTCGAATTTTGTAAATAACTTCGCTGTGTCTCCTCTGTTATTATTAATCCTTTGTACTGTAATTTAAATTGACTTTCTATTAATTTTAGTTCATTTATCTGTGGTGCTGAATTTACATGAATTTCCTTTGTCAGCGTTCCAATGAACAAATAAATTTAATTTTCATTCTATTGGTACCACTGCCAACCATGACTAGCGGTTATGTTAGCAACGTGTGACAGTTTCCTTCGTTGACCGTAGAAAACTTTTTTTTGGTAGCAAAGCAGACAGAAAAATAAATTTTTTTTTATTAATTTTGTGTAATTTCATCATGGCGGGTGCAACATTATTCGAAAGAGCCCAAGCGATTTCATCGGTAAATCGTCAGGAGGGCATTTCGCTACTGAATAAAATTGTGCGCGAACAAGAAGTGGCCGAAAACGATGAAGAACTGATACGCATAAAGGAACAAGGCATTTTGCAATTGGGCGAACTTTACAAACAGGAGGGCAAAGCAAAGGAGCTGGCCGATTTAATAAAAGTGACCAGACCATTTCTGAGTTTAATCAGCAAAGCAAAGGCAGCAAAATTGGTCCGTTCGTTGGTCGATTTCTTTTTGGATTTGGAAGCTGGAACGGGCATCGAAGTACAGCTGTGCAAAGAATGCATAGAATGGGCGAAACAAGAGAAACGGACCTTTTTGCGACAATCACTGGAAGCTCGATTGGTGGCTTTGTTCTTCGATACCGGAATGTATACAGAAGCGTTGGCATTAGGTTCAACTTTGCTAAAGGAACTGAAGAAATTGGACGACAAAATGCTTTTGGTTGATGTTCAACTGTTGGAAAGTAAAACTTATCATGCTCTAAGCAATTTGCCAAAGGTAGGATTTTTGTTCTAGATTGTTCTTTAATTATTTATTATGTTCTTTGTTTTTGGGAAATTGTAAAATAATGCAAATTTAAAATGACGTTGATGGAAAAGGTTAGGTGACGTCATTCAAAGTTGATTGTTATTGATAATCTTTTGTTAATTTTTAATGTGGTAAATCCTTGAGACAAAGAAAGAATCTTTTTAGAAACAGAATTTGTCTGGAATCTCCATATTTTAGGGCTTGATGCCACATACATTCTTTGTTTATTCAAATAATTCAGATGACTCGCTAATAATTCTAAATCCTCCTTACTGACTTGGTTTAACGCAAAATGGATCAAATAGACTAAGGTCAAATAGACCGTTAAGCGTAAGGAGAGGAGACATTTCGAGTCTCTTAGGGCTAAGTTCTTTTTTGCTACTTTGGTAGTCTTTTGCTGATTATTGTAGGAGATTGAAGCATTTCTAGGTTTACTAAATCTATTCTAGATTGTTCTATCTATTGTAGTTCAGAATGGATGCCCCGGAGAAGAAATGTGTTCCTACTTTAAAGATTAGAGCGCCTTTATTTAGTTAGGATGCTGTGTAGTGTAGTTTTATGTTCATTCTCTGTTTGATGTGAGTCATCATTCAAGGCTGTTGTTGCATTGAACTGAGATGGTGTCTTGGATTTAGGTCATGCAAGATTGACCAAAACTAAATTAGAACTGGGCTTTGTGGGATTAGAAGCAGTGTGGCAGACTGTAAAACGTCGAGTATGTTAGAACGACAAACAGTGAAATAAAAACTCTAATTGACAATGAGGATATTGTACACAAAGACTAAGAAGGACCGGACATCTAATTAGGAGGAGCGAAAAAAGTGCTTTGTCACTGTACCGGATTGCAAAAAAAATAGAGGCAGGCCGAGAAGGGGATCGATTGACAACGGATGTGGATGACATCCAAATCATGAAAGTGAGAAGTTGGGTAAAACTGTCGCCCAGAACAGAGATGCGTGGAAGGGGCTAAGGCCTACTCAGAGCTGTAGCGCCCATAAGATGATGATTAGAAGTAGTGTGGCCAGGGAGCACTGCTTCTTAATCCCAAAAAAATTGAGTAGGTCATAAAGTAGGTCGAGATTGTTGTAATGGTCTTGGTCGGAGACGGGACGTAGTAGTCGCAATCGTTATCAGAAGCTGTGAGGATCAGTATCAGTTCAGTGACTAAAATGTTAGAAATTATGAATTTTTTTTCGTAATAATATGGATCAGGGTGGATCAAGATTGGAACATCACCATTTCTCTACTACAACTAAAATATTTTTTTCAGGCACGTGCCGCCTTAACTTCCGCCCGTACAACGGCCAATGCCATTTATTGTGCACCAAAAATGCAAGGAGCCCTCGATCTTCAATCGGGCATTTTACATGCAGCCGACGAACGAGATTTCAAGACCGCTTACTCATATTTCTATGAAGCATTTGAAGGATACGATAGCGTTGAAAATGGCAAAGCCCTAACCGCTCTCAAATATATGCTTTTATGTAAAATTATGCTAGGACTGGCCGATGATGTCAATCAAATTGTTAGTGGAAAATTGGTGAGTACCATTGGCGACGCACAACTCCTCTTCTGATACGAGGAGGCGGGACATCCAATACAAAATTTTTGTCATTCACATTTTTTCTAGGCAATTACATACTCTGGTCGTGACATTGATGCCATGAAAGCTGTCGCCCAAGCATCACATAAACGTTCACTGGCCGACTTTCAACAAGCGCTCAAGGAATATCGTAAAGAACTTGAGGAGGACGTTATTGTTAAGGCACATTTGGGCACATTATATGACACAATGTTGGAACAGAATCTATGCCGAATTATTGAACCTTATTCAAGGGTTGAGGTACATCACACACAAATATTTCGATAATATAAATTTCAAATTCTAATCATATTTTTCCAACCTCCCACTTCCCAAAGGTGTCACACATCGCTCAATCGATAAAATTGCCAATGGTCCAGGTGGAGAAGAAACTTTCCCAAATGATTTTAGACAAGAAATTTAGCGGAATTCTCGATCAGGGAGAGGGCGTTTTAATTGTATTCGAAGAGACGCCAGTGGATAAGACTTACGAAACAGCATTGGAAACAATTCATAGTATGGGCAAAGTGGTCGATACCCTCTATCAAAAGGCTAAAAAATTGTCGTAGGCATCCAGATAATTAGTTGCAAGTATTTATAAATATAAATAAAAAAAAAAACAAAATAAATATTAAAAATTTCAACAAAAAAAAATTCTTTTTTGTATATTCTTCGATTTCGAATTCGAATGAATTTTCTATTTTTTTTTTCTTTTTAAAATTAGTTTTTACAAAAATTCTCTTTTTTCGGCCAATTCATTTAAGATCAGAAATTTTTTTTATTGTTGTTGTTGTGGTAGTTTTGCTAATTAATGTACTAAAAAAAAAAAAATTAAAAAAAAGACATTCATTAAATTTTAGAAAGTAAAAAACCGATGTCGGGAATGTTATTTTGTATAATTAATGAAAATCTATTAAAAATAAACTTTTAAAATCGAGATTAATTGAATTTTTCGAATCAAATTGTTTTTATTGCCCGATTAATACTATGAATATAGTAAGGTGGTGGGGGGCCGAAAAGATTTTCTACATTGACTCGTTCGATGTTGCTCTTAGGAACATCAGGATCCTCTTTATCTTTAAAATAAATCCAATTCCATATTAATTTTTTGTTTATAGAAATATTTACCAAGTAGTAGTATAAAGAGAGGCGAAGCCCTCGAAATCCTTAGGGCTCCATAAAATGAACTCCCCCATTAGACATCGCTTGCATTGTGACATGCCCTCAGTCTACCATTCTGATCAATGAAGTTAGTATGATTTCCGTACTTCAAAAAACGCCTTTGGTCTCATTCCTGACAGGGCCGTCTCACAAAGTAAATGTTTTCGCAGTTCGCAGAATCTACAGGTTGGTTCTTTTTCCATCACACCCCCCCCCTCAATCCTGTGCAGGTGCACTTTGACCTATCCGTGCCCGGTAAGAAACTCGGTGAGTTTTGTTGCCTTTGCTCTAGGCAGGGCAACTATGAATCGATCGATCTAGCTAGATTTATTTGGTCCCTTGATCCAGAGCCTTTAGTTTGTGTGCATCCTGGAAGTGACCGTCATTTTATCGCGTGCCTCTGACTGGAGATTTGTACTTGTATAGATTTGCAAGCTTTCGCCGGTAAGCCTAGAAGGAGTTTTAGTGGAGATGCTTTTCCACTGTATCTTTCCGTCTGGTCAATACCCGTGCATTTTTAGGATAATGACCAATGTTTATCTTGAAATCTACCAGCAGCCATATAATCCACCTTTGGCTAAATCTAATCAAAAGATCTGTTCGATTACTAAAAGACAGTACGATCTCAGAGCATACAGTCTGGGATTTCCTCAAGATTACTGGTACTATCAATAGTTTGTTACTCTTAGCTGTATTGCTCGTAGCTCTACTGGCACTATCCATGTCATTAAAAGATGATGATCCGAACCACTGGTAATAATAGGATAATTTCTATTACAATAATGTTTCGTCCTGTTTTCATTTAGGGTGTTCTTACACAGCAATGTTGTTGATACATTTAGAGATTCCAAGATGAGATAAGTGCTAGAGCGGAACCACACAACTCGCACAAGTGTTCGATAAAAAAAAGACCTTGTCCTGTGAGTCTGTTGATGATGATTATTAAGGACTTGGACACTACTACCAGGTGGGCCTCTTCTTGTACTTTAGAAAGAATCCTCAGAAATGATTTAACCTATCTACAAGCATCTTGGGGCCCTAACATTCTCTTAATTACCCATAATTAATTCCATCGGGTGTTAAGTTCCGACAATTCAATGAAAAAGACAAAATCTACTACGTTCTCATCGATCAATGGTGCCTGCGTGGCCATTAGCATGTTAGGCGTAAAATTTTAAATTTTCAAAGTAGTACGGCAGTACCGAAGACCGAAGATATTTTCTTACCATCGGGAGTACTTTCGGCAGCACTGATTTTGCATATTTTTCAAGGTTCAGTGGACAAATTTACGACATACAACGAAATAAAACGATGATTTACTTTACATAGATCTAATTAAAAACTTTAATGTTTACATTTACCACCCCGCGGTCGTCCCCGTAATCTTTTTAGTAATGGATTTTCTTTTGTTATCTGATCCGATCGATGTTTGCTCGCGGATGACGGTTTTGATGACAAACTACCATATTTCCCATGTTGCGTACTACTGCGCAATGATCGTCTCAGTGCGCCTTGCTCAGAATCGCTGCTCATTTCTGCCTCACTCCTAACGGGACTTCTACTATTTTGTTCAATTTTCTCATCCGCCGAATGGGACAAATATGCTTCCTTCACATAATCATTAAAACTATAATCGACCGATTCCTCTGTACGTTTCATTGCATTTTTGAAGACACCATCATCATCGACTGCCGACATTTTGTTGACAATATCCGCAATGGCGACATTACCGCAAACATCAAACATTTCCAATGGATCCAGTGTTTCGCCAATTTCACACCTTTCTCGTTTTTTCATTTCCAATTTTTGCAGTTTCCGAACCTTTTCTCGTCTGGCCCGTTTCAATCGTTTCTTTCTCGATTTAATGGATTTTTGAATTTCACATTTTTTCCTTTCTATTTCGCCAATTTTTTTCTCCGCCTTTTCCACCAACTTCAACCGATCATTGTTCAGCGTTTTGCTAACGGTTCCCCAATGCGGAAATGCACATGGCATAACATTTGCTTGTCGATGAATTGATGACACTTCCATATCATCGATCGGTGTCCATTCGAACAGGTCCAGGGGTGATTGTTCGTATTTTACATCTTCGAAGATTTTCGGAATATTTACGGAATTGGAATTTCTGTAAAAAAAAAAAAAATCTTTTAACAACCCACTATTTAAAAAATTTCTCTACTCCCCTACCCTTCTTCACATTTGGCATAGATCATGGCATTCCCATTGTGTGTCGGTATGTGCCTTAGCAAATAATCCATTGTTGGGAAATTTTTTATTATTCTCAGTATTCCGTATAGGTTACGTACTAGGTCGGAGCATTTCACTTTGTACAGTCGATTGAGATCGGCCTCAATTTCGATGAGCGATACACGTTTGGTGGACATTACAATGCCAGTTTCTGCATCAATTCGAACTGTAAATAAATGTTTTGGGTGTTAGCGGAAGGGCTTTTCAATAAAGAGCAGTCAGATGAATTGGAACTTCTACGTTCAAAATGTCTCAAATTGGAGTTCTTGTGGAGTGGCAACTATATCGAGGAACACACGTGGAACAAGACAAATTCTATATTGGATGCTGTAAATTTGGACACGTCTAAAAAATAGATGAAAGTGATCCGAGATGCAAACTTTGGATCTTTTTACCATCGGTTCTGGGACATTTATCATAAATAAAATATAAAATTACCTCTTTCAGTTACAGTTCCGGGACGAAATTTTTGCTTACACCATTCCCGAATCAGTTCACTGCGTGTCATTTGTTCGGCTCCGAATTCCGTTTGATACTCAACTTTTGGTGATAAATTCACAAAACTATAGACATTTTCCATTTTATCACAGCAATCCAGTTTACTTCGGTATAATATTCTAATTCCGGATTCTGTATCGCACACGGAATCATCTTTAAGTTGCCATACCCGATAAGTACAATTACCTAGAAGTAAACTTTTATCCTCATGACTATGAATCAATTCAATTTTCTGCTGTACAGTCGTCAGATACTCATCGAATGGATACAATTTGTAGTTGATCTTCAGCCCATCGGACGCAATCGATTTTAAATCATCTTTTTCCTGATTCACAAATTTATCTTTCCTCAGATCACCAATCGAACATTTATGCTCGAGACTATAGGTTGATTTACTTTTTGGTATGCAACAAGATGCCTTTAGACTATATTTGTAGGATTTGTGATAACGTTCTTTGGGGCTGAGACAGAGTTTCGGTAGTGGTTTGTCAAAAAAGACAATTTTTCTATTCCAATGATTTGGATACTCTTTGATAGTGAATAAAATGTGCCACGTCTCTTTGAAATTCATTGACGAATCCAATAAAAGACTGAGATTCGATGATGATAAGACAAAATTAACGTTATGTTCTAGGGCTAATCTTTCGGTTTTTTCAACATTGGATACATTTGACCAGGTTCCATAGGAATTATTTAAGAACTCACACGTTTTCCTTAAATGAGGTTTAAGAAATTCCTTCGTATATTTGTAGACATATCCCTCCTGTGAAACCGTATCTCCCAATTCAATGGTGATTAATCGATCATTTGTTGGTTCGCTGGTAAGCGGCAAGGCTGTCTGAAGCATATAATTCGGATGAAAATCATTTACCTTATCCAGGCTATGTTTCCATTTTTCCAGTACAAATTCCTCGAGCGATGACTGAACCTCACATTTGTTCAGTGAATTTGTATAAAAATGGCATTTGACAAATTCCAAAAATATCTTTCGTTCGGCCTCTCGATTTTTGGACACCGCAAAAAATTTCTCCAAATCCCTTTTGTCCTGATCATTTAATTCACGATGTTTATTCTGCATTCGTTGGATTGCCCGAATGCATGCCATATGCTCGCCACCGTTCATTGTCGATTTAGTCGGAAAATATTGATATAAATTGATTCGTGATCCTTTCTGGCAGTTAAGCACAAATTGGGTGATTTCTTTGCCCGTTCGTGGATCGATGTATTTGTGGTTGGACTTTTTATTGTCGATGTCATCATCTTTGTCGGCAACATGAACAAGATCGATTTCGTTTAGATGACATTGGAAAATATCTTTTTCATCTTCCGAGAAATCACAGTCGAAAAATTCATTTTCTTCGTCGGATTTGCGAAATGTATTCCAAGACCTAAAACGAATTTATGATTGAGCATACAAATTGTAGGAGTTTCTAATGGACTAATGAGAACTAACGTTCAATATCAAAAAATAAAGTCATGAGATTCAATTTTGATACTAATAAGTCTACTTAAGAACCCCTGAACTTACCATTCCAAGTTTAAATACTCATCCATTACAATGTAGTTTTTTTGATACGATTTTTATCTATTAAATACTGGAATAATGTTAATTATTTATAGAAATTAACGATTTTTTTAAATTATGTTTACATTTTCGATGGAGGCTTAACCCCTAGTAATATGCACTATTTGGGTACCCTGATATAACAAAATCATCGAATCGAAGTACTCATTACTAACAACGAATAGTATTCAAGTTACTAATTATGGATTTACGGATTACGGATAATAATTTTCATAGTAATTTTTAATTAAATACACTTTAGAGTTTAGAATATTAATTATTTATTTTATTTTGATAAGACGGCAAGAGTAAATTATTCAACCAATAAAAGTTTTTCTCGCTCTAACTAACATACTAAATAAATTCGATGTATATGTATATGTCCTTCTCCAAGTTTATACTAAACTTCATGCCCAATTTAATAAAAAAAGCCTTTCATCACGAAAAAATCATATGATTGTCTCGATTTCAGCCGGGAAGGAAAATTTGAATATTAAAATTAAAATAGGCGCGTTTTTTTAAAAAAAAGTTTTAAACACAAAAATATCAATTAAAAAGATCGAGTATTCGTCTTAAAAGTATTCGGGTACCTACGAATCCGAAAAGTATCGAACCTGCACATACACTACTTAATGAACACAATAATACTGGAATATTTGAGGTTATGCTTAAATGAAAACCTGGAAATATTAGATATTTAGACGGAATGTGTGCAGCCAATTCATTTCTTATGCGACCAACTTCACGTTGATTCGTTTTTATTGAATTTAATGAAAGTCGAAAGCCGTCAAAAAGGAAAAATTCTAAATTGAGAAAAATTCTATAGTATGGCCGATCAAAGCGAATTACGTATGAATTTGGCTGCTATTAAACGTGTGGATCCATATGCAAAAGATATTATCGATAGTTCGGCACACGTAGCTTTCTATACATTTAATTCAGACGAAACAGAGTGGGAAAAGACGGACGTGGAAGGTGCATTCTTTATATACAGCCGGAACGCGGAGCCATATCACAGCATATTTATCAATAATAGATTGAATACGAATTCACTAGTGGAACCAATAACTGTCCACATAGAATTGCAGAGTCAACCACCATTTCTATTGTATAGAAACGAACGGAACAGGATTCGTGGTTTCTGGTTTTACAATAAATCCGAGTGTGATCGCATTGGTGAGTTAGTCGAACAAATTGTCAAGGATTGTGATAAAAAACAGACAATTGTCAAACAACATATTGATATGGCACGACAAAACAACAATAATGTGGACATATTCTCTATGTTGAGTAAAGCACAGGAGGACTTCAACAATTCCCAAGTATCAAATGTTCCAGCCGTTACACAACATTCTAAAACAGAGAAATCGGCAAAAGCACCAGATGGTACATCGCAAAGTGTTATGAACTTTTTTGCAGCAGCAAAACCAGCTGCTGCCAAAGAAGTACCGTTTTTCCAGAGAATGCTGTCCAATCCGGTGCACGTTGATCAAATTGAAAAACAACAACGTGCCACATCACCACAGGAGATGCCGCAGCCAATACTCAATAACAGTTTTAGTGGTGAAAATGGTTTTATGCGAATTAATTCGCCAAATCATCATGAACTGTTGGGCACATCGCCGTTGGCAACATTTTTGCATGGTTCCAATTTAGCATCGATGCCCCGATCAGTTGTTGTTAGTGGTGTTGGTATTGGTGTTAGTACATCAAATCCAACAGACCTATCGGAAATTGAACAACGACAACAGCCACTTCATCAACTATTGAAGAAAACCGAAATTAGTAACAATACACCAGGAAAGCCGGCTCTTATGCCACCAACAATGTTTAAATCATCTTCGACGCCAGCATATGAAAAAATTGGCCAACAAAATAAACCGAAACCACAATCGGAACCACCACTAATTTGTAAAGCACACAAAAAACCGGACACAAATGTACCAAATGTTTCTATGCCGGAACCATTAACCCAAACACAATTACAACAGGCTATGACGTATCTGATTAAAAATGATCCTGACTTTGTGAGAAAATTGCACGAAGCTTACTTACAGTCATTTACGGAAATGGTATCACTATAACGGTCACTGCGTTGCTGTCCAGTCGATCCAATTATGAACATCAACCTAAAAGCTACATCATTGTATCATGGCAGTAGATGAATTTCCTCTTTCGTTTTTTTAAAAAATTGTATTATCCTTCTTTTTGGCATTCTAATTTTTTTAATTACTTTTTTTTATCTCCCATTTGTTTCCAATTTTTTATTTTTTTTTTTATATATATATTTAGTTTAAGCCTAATAATAGGCACCGTTGTGCAAGCAACTTAAGTGGCTATTGACATGGAATTTTATTTCAAAACAATTGTAAATGTAATATCAGAATATTGATAAAACCATGACCAATAAATTAGATTTCATTGTGTGTAAACTATTAGAACTGTAAGACTCGTCTTATTCCACATTTAGTGTTTGGTTGCTTGAACAACAATAGTTTTAAAATGCTTTCTGTTTTCCACAACAACAACCACACAACAACAACAAACAAAACAAAAATCATTTATTGAAGAGTACTATATATATAGAATCAAAAATTTTATTACAAATAAAATGGCAACAAATACAATTTATCGAATAAACATAAAGCAATTCAAATGGAAAAACAATTTTCTTTTTTTATTTCTTTGTCTCCACATTCCGGAATATTATTAGTAAAGGTTTGTTAATAAAAGAATGACGTTATAACGCGCCAATGGAAGTGAAGGATGATGGTAAGTTCAAATACAACGAACTTTAACGAAACAATATTTCGTTTTTCCGTTTTTCCGGTAGAACATTTTGTTTGTTTTAGTATGGTAGTGTGAAAATTAAAATTTGATATAAATAATTAAACTTTCAGAACCAATTGTAGGATGTTTTTTTTTTAAATATCGTTTAACGTATCGAACTTATTCAAATGGCACATCTGACACACAACCGAACGAGAGAGGTTTCGAAAATGTCGCACAATGGACCCGACAGAGATGGTCCCTTTCGTTGATTACGAAATGTTAAATGGCCGACTATGAAGAATAATGAAAATGCGTAGTTGAAAAAAGTTTTTGTGCCGTGAAAAGTGTTTTGTTGTGAGAAATCGAATAAAATGTAAGTTAAACTTCTAATTTAAGACTAATTAATATTAAGATTTTATTTTTTTACCAACATTTGATGTTATATGTCAATATTATGTAAAAATAAAATAGCAGCATAAGTGAACATTTTGCGACAGACATTCCGTTACGTTTTGAAAGTGATGCTAAGTGATTTTTTAAGTCATGTCCCTCTAAGCTCTCCACTTCCTAATGAAAATGCATGGCATTTGGATTATTCGAATTATCGGATTGGTGTTGGACATAAAACAAAGATTCCATCTAACTATAGGGTACACTATCTATTCTCGACTGAAACCTGTTAAATATGAGATAGAAAGAATCCATCCCCAATCGGTCTATACGATGTTTCCAATGGACGATCATTTATTGTCTCTTCATGATCATGTCGCAGTGCTCCAAACTCACAATTTGTTAATAATATAAATTGTGTTGGCAAATCTGTGTTGAAGACTACATTTGGCATTTGGATTATTTATCGTTTCGGTGTTTAACATAAGAGAGTGTTCCATCTTAAGGGCATAATTTTAGGTGCCCTCCAATGATCGAATGTTTCTGATAACTGTCAGTGGCTAACATCTCATTTAGAATGAAATGCTGTAAAAGTATAATATTACGTTAGGTTCGCTCGCTGCACAACAAATGGAATAATTGAGTATTGATCATTCTATAATTAAAAAAAAAACACTCCATTTAAATTTTTCCAACGTTTATTTAATATATATTTAAATATATACAAAACTCAAATAAATAATTTACATAATGCTCCAATATACGATACAAAATTTTGTTAAAAAATAAATTAAATTTTGTATATTTTTTTTAAAAAAAAAGCTCCCAATTCATTATTTGGAGCGTTGACTTGGTCACTTAGTGTTTTTTACAGTTCAAAGTTGTTGTTGTTTTTTTTTAAGTACATACCCAGTCAAAATAAGATATACAAAATTTGTTATAAAAATTAAACAATTTTTTTTAGCACTATTTATCGACTATAAAAATATTTTTATTTTTATAAAAAAAAAAAAACCAGAAAAAAAATTCATACATAATTGTGGAAGTAGGTTGTATCTTGAAATTCTGTTCCAAGGAAGACCAGCAAATTTTTAGTCTATTTTTCTTTAAGTTTATTTATAAAGTTTATTTTGAATATAAATATCATTTAAAAAATTATTTTTTTATTTAATTTATTTGTTTATAAAAATTAAGTCGATGTAAATTGTTCATTTATTTTTTTGTTTTTACTTTTATCTATATAGGAGCACAATTTTTATCACAATTGATTTGTGGACATTAACCACAACAGTACATTGAGGCACTAATTAAATATAAGTTTTTTTTTTTTTTTTATTTTAATTTTATAGTTTTGAAACTTAATACTAAAAAAAAAAAAATTTTTATTTCAAAATGTTGATTTTGAAATTTGAAACGCCCTTTTAAATTAAAAGTATGACTTTTTTGTTTTTTCATTTTCTATAGAGATACATTATTAGTAACATTGTGTCATATTCAAGCATCTACATTTTTTTAAATTTTTTTTTAAAATTATTAATTATCTAATTTAAGAGATTTCTTTCGTTATTAAAACTCTGAAGCAAAACATTTTTTTTTCTTTCCTTTTACGTTATTACAGAGTGCTATTGTCAATGACATAAATATTACTAATTTAATCATCATCATTTTTTTTGTTTTGTTTTTTATTATTTTATTACTAAAACGCTATTTTAATTTCAAATTTATAGCGTTTTCTAAAACATAAAATTATTAAGCATAGATAAAAGGCCATCAATGAATTTCACAGCCCAACTATTTATTATTATTATTAATATTTTCCACTATATTATTATTATTTTATTGTTTTCTAAGGATTTTACTGGCAATTTATATTTTTGTCGTTTTTTTTTTGTTTTTGTTTTTTTTTTTTGAAAAAAGCATGAATAATATCGTTATTGTAATGTTTCTCTTTGTTCGTAATTTATAGTGTTCATAATAATTAAATATTTTGCAACATGATGATTTTGTAACATAGATTGATGTTTCGATTTTTGATGGATTCATTTTTTTTTTGTCCGTATGGACTTATGGAGAGAACAATTTCGGATTTAGATTATTTAAAAAATATCGAGACAATAGGTAGATTTTTTGAAAAAATTCAAAAATACATACAGTGGAGAGATGGAGAGAGAGCTTAAAGTTGTTGGCTGGATTGATTTTCTCAAATATTTTTTATTTCATAATTTTCGTGATTGAAGTTATGGGTGCTTAGTACTTAGTCAGAAATATTTACGAATATTAATTAAAAAAAAAAATGTTAAATAACAGTGACGGTTCGTAATATGTTAAATGTGCAAAAGGTACGCAGAAAAAGAAATTCCATCAAAAATGGTCAACATCACCAGTCTCAACATTTTTTTTTTTTTTTTTTTAATATTTTTACGTAAAAAAAGAACTTAAAATTAAAACTAAAAAATACAACATTTTATTTGGACAATAGCTAAATTATTGTTTATTAATAAATGATAGTAATTCTATATATATAAC
>JANSTT010018446.1:0-13817 GCA_026745375.1 Platyura marginata
GTTTTATAGGCAATTTTACCCTTTACCTTACGTACGTTTTGCCTATATAACCTGTTTTGGGCGCCCAATGACAACAGTGTGTGGCATGGCCTAATAATTTCCAGTCACCTTAATTTTTCAGAGAATTCCACATAACCATAAAAAAATGTATTTATCATCAAAATATAAAGTAATAAAGTAATTTGGCAGTAAAGTTACTTAGAGAATCTCCAAGAAGTCATACTCTTTCTTATCCAATAAAAAGAAAACAAATTTGGCCAAATTTTGTCCACGACACGGTCAAATCGCTTATTATTAGTTAGCATTTTCTTATTCGAATTTAAAGCAATTAATTTCGACAAGAAGATTTTTGTATCTCTCCCCATTTGAAAAAAATAATATTCGATTTGGATGGAAGCGTCGAAATATACAAAGACCTCAAAAAATAAAAAATGGCGACACCTGCTTGGAAAAAAATTACAGTGAATTTAATTTTGTTTTTTGGTCAATATTGATTAAATAAATACATATTTTGACATTCAATTAACAATATAAATCTATTCAACTAAAAAACTTACCAACATTTCACAGAATTTACAAACTTTTTAAAGAACAATATAAATAATTCACTCCACACTAACTTTTTTACGTACCACAAATCAAAACGTCTTAGAAATAAAATAGATCTAAGATGGTGGACCGGACACATCATCAGATCAATGCCGGAAATTAAATCGGACACGTGACACCATGGGGAAAAAAGTGGCGAATTTCGCCGCCGTATTATTAGTGAATTCTTTTCTATCGACAATGACGCCGGTGACTCGGGACGCCATTTAAAGTTTTTTCTACTTGTGCAAGTGAAGTGAAATAATTTGCTCATTAATTTTTTTTGGAAAATAATCATTAAATTAACTATAAAAAGGTATAAAACAGTAAATTTAAATTAATAAAGTTAATAAAATTCATTAAATGGATGAGTTCTACAGTTTTAGGAGGAATTTGTGAATAAATTGTCTAACATGCTGGGTACTTGCTCCAAAAATTTCACCCCAATTGGTTTTATTCCGTGTCAATTGGACAGTTCTTGATTTCTTCGAATTTTTATGCAAATAATTGGAATTAAGGTTAGTTGTAGTTGTAGCATAAATTTTATTTAATTTATTGAAATTATCGTGGGTTAATCGAAGTATTCTCACTCTTCCGACATTTTGAATTTGAATTTTTTTTTTGCAATTTAGGTACTTAAAAATTCTTTTACTTTACATTCAATTATTTGTAGTTATTTAAGGCGTTCTTAATCCGGACATAAACTAATTAATAAATATTAAAAACGTATAATCAACAACAAAATCTTTGTAGATTGATTTATGTTGGCAGCAATATAAAATAATATAGCAACATTTTGATTTGTGACTAATATAAATTGTATATATGGTACAGTAAAACGTCCACAGTCCGGACACAAATCTGACAATTCAGATAATCTCAACAATTTTGGACATTTTTCGTTTTTTTTCTTCACTCTGTAATCGTGGATGCTAATGGCATATTGCACACACGCACACACTGTTGTTGTTGTTGCTGTTTTGTCATGTTGGGCCCAGAATCTGTTTTATAGGCAAGACGTCGGCGACGCAAAGACTTTTTTAACCAATAATTTGATGTATAAACGAAACCAGATGTTTCACCACAACACAACTAAAGTAGCCGATCATAGGGATTTAGAGGAGCTAACCAGAGGAACTGATGAAAATTCTCCAACACAAATTCAAATTACACGAAATGGAGAAATGTGATTCAAGAATAGCCGTGTGGGAAGCAATTGATGTTGTTGATGTTTAAAAAACGGATTCTGGGCGCCCAATGACATCACAACAACAACAACAGTGTGTGTGTGTGTGTGGAATAGGCCAATGTAAATGGAATTAAAATGTGTAGTCCACATGAGGGGGGAACATGTTTTTGTGGTGAAATTCATTTCTTTCTTTTTATTTTTTGGAACTTATCCTAATAAATAAAAATATATGGGAATAAAGTGGACAGGGTCCCATTCATCCATGTATAAGTGTTCCGTTCATCCCTAACTAAAGACTTAATATGAAAAAAATCGAATAAAATTTTGTTAAAGAGACTTAACTGAAGGGGGACCGGCAGAACACTCGCTTCAAATGCCGGCAGGTTTGATCCCTGGTGGAGAAATTTTTCAAATAAAAAATCGATCACAATCATCTTCTTCCCAGCATGAACTTGTGTCAAGTGATTCCGGAGGTCACTTTAAGCAGTCGCCAGTCGGTCCCGTTAGCAAATCGTGCTCTCCGAAAGATGGTACATACGTCCCGAAGCGTCTTGAAGGCAATGTCCCAAACCAAAGACCATCAAAATATGAAGAAAAAAGGAATAGTTGTCCAAGACAGCGTTTCATCAATCTAAGGAACGGAGAGACAGACAAAGTAAGCAGCTCTAAAAAGCCTGGCGATGTTATACTCTACTGTGAATTGGGCAAAAAATTCCACACCACCACCCCATGGACAAAGAGTGATCCATTCATCTGAATACTCTCATGGATTGACTAGTTCGTTTGTCATTCTCGATATAGCCAAATCTAATTTTTGCTAGAGATAGTCAGGTTGTTGGAGATTCTGTACACAATCTTAATTTGTCTCTAGAGAGCAACTAATGATCCGATTTCTGTAAGATGAGATGATTTCGTATTTTTTTATGCGATTAGCAACCCTGACACCGGCATTAAAAGCTCCGTTTATAACTCTATAAGATGACACGTCAAAACTGAACAAAACTATACATCTCTGCATACAAAAAAAAGGGAATAACCAGGGTTTTGATGTACACGCATTTTTAGGGGCTAGATGTCACAATGATCTTAAATACGAGCATACTTTACTAGGCTATGTGTGCCGCTTGATCAGACCACGATTGTAGTTTATTATTTATGTTAACTCGTAATACTATAACGGTTCGGATTAGTACAGTTATACTGTATATACCTACGGTTAGTATAACAACAAGACCACTATTTATATTTAATTACAAAATTTTGTCCGCTAAAACTAAAGTG
Organism: Platyura marginata; assembly: GCA_026745375.1. Lineage (NCBI taxonomy): Eukaryota > Metazoa > Arthropoda > Insecta > Diptera > Keroplatidae > Platyura > Platyura marginata. Next base: position 3,059 of record JANSTT010018446.1, read on the forward strand.
ATGTTTCATGTAATGCGTTACATGTAAATGCAATTAATTATTAGAACGGGGTTGTTAATCATCTATAAAGGCAATAAGCAAAAAAAAAAAATGTAGATCCATAATATATATGCAAGATATGTACGTCTGTACGTACACGTATGTATGTCTGTATGGTGTGTAATGTGAACCCCACATAGTAATGAGGCAATTGTGAAAATTTATTCAATTGAACTGGGAGAAGGAGAGGTCCTCGCATAAGAATAATAATAAATGTGTGGCAACATCCAGTACATCATCTACTTAAGCCGGTATGCCTATAAACGGTTAGATTGTATAGATCAGTGTTCTTCAACCGGTGGTCCATGGATCGTACAAAATTTCCTGCCATTCCGTGCGATATATTTTGCCCGTATCCTGTAGCCGCTACATTTTTTGTTTATAAACTCGTTCAAATGAAATAGTAGCATGTGCAGCACGATTCTAGTACTCTGACAGTCACTTGTCACTGTTGCTTGCAGACGCTTGATTTGTTCCATGTCATTCGAATTTTATTATTACTACGTATCTTCATTCTAGTACTTAATCTAAGGAGCACACACTTCACTCTTGTGTGGCATTCTCGACTTGCTGATATCTGATGTACATTCATATAATCGTGGAAACTGTGCTAAAGCTGGCCAACAAAATCATTTCATTCAATTATGGTGCTGTGCTATCACTGAATATTTCAGTCTTAAGTTATGAGTGGAGTATGTGCGTCTGATGGTGCCTGTAGTTTTCGTTATACCTCCGTAGGAACTTCAGAAACCAATTAGAAGAATGCATTATATCACGTGACGTGGCCATCAAATTTACATTCGATATACAGTCTGTCCGGCGAGTATGGTTTCAAAAGTGTTTATTGCGCCCACTTTTACCCATTTATTAACAGTTAACCCTTTCTAACTTATATAAGTCGGTAAGTTTTGTTGAATTAAAAATATTCTTGGTTTTTATTTCTGACTTTGCTGGGAGCGAGTCCGTGAATTTTGTTTTCCTATATTTGCCGGTCCGCAGATGTAAAAAGGTTGAAGAATGCTGGTTTATCATTGTATGTAGGGGGGGGGGGGTAGTACTGTCGTTGAATGTTCATTTAATTTCATACACAAAGACTGAATAGACTTACAAAATGAACATTTAAAAACAAAACAAATTGATTTTTACTTATATAGAGTTTAATACTAATTGGTAGCAATCAATTAACCCCAGGATGCATATGTGAGGTCTGTTAGTACCCCAAACAAAGTTATTCTTATATTAATTAATTTTATTTAAAATCAGAGACAAAAATAGGCAGTTTTATATAAAATTAAGTGGGGTATTTTAATACCCCACATATGCATTACAGTAGGAAAAAGTCATTTGCATCCTAGGGTTAAAGAATAAAAAGAAATAATTTATTACATTCCTAAGGGGATAATCACAAAACTATATATTTCTCTCGCTCTATATCGTAACAAAAACCTCCTCCCTGGATACCTTCTCCTAAACACCGTCGCTAAAATTGTGTGCCACAATGTTTAGTATTTGGTTGGGAAACGAATTCCACTGATCCAACTCCACGAACAAGGAAGGAGATGTTCCGAAATCAATTTAATTATGGCCCACAAAACTAGAATACCTAATTTCCTCAGGAAGTCATTTAGAAACTAAACTAGCCCGTATACTAGGAAGTGGAAGTGGGGTGATGGACAAGGGAGGGGCGGAAGCCATTGGGTAAGGTAAGGACGCAAAAATTAGTGAAATCTTATGGAAAAAAAAAGATTATGAATGAAAATGAAAATAAGAGAACCACTGAAGTAGCTAAAAAATCGAATCTAAATCATATTGCAGTTTTTTATGGGGGGGGTGGGATGAGGGTGTGTTCACGCACATTTATCTGATGTTCATTATTATTTGCCATTATTAAAATTAATTAAATTTCGTGTAAGTTTATTGGCAACGTTTCATTTTTATTGCCGAACAACATTTTCCGTACATACCAGTGGCGGCAGCTCGTGAGAATTATGGGAATATTTACAATGCTCAAGATATGGTTATGAAACTTTGTATTTTTATATTATTTTGAATTTCAAGCATTTTTTGTCAAATAAATTTTTTGGAAAAACTTAACCCTTTAAGGTTCATACATTTTGACCATCATCACCATCAATCAAGGAGTTTCTAAAAGCTACTCACCGTTCTCAGAATTTAATTGTAAATATTTCTGCCAATTTTTCATTAGAAAATGTTAACCCTTTAAGGTCCAAATGTTTCCTTTAAAGGGTTAACTTTTTAAAATATGGTAATGCATTTAAAAATACATATAACGAATATCTTCCTTAACGAATTTAGTTTTTTTTTTTTTTTTGTTAACCCTTTCATGTTCAAAATTGGGTTATTTTAAAAAACAGCCGATAGAACGGTCAAAATGTTCGGTGAACGACCAATTTTTTTTTGTTTTTAAATAGTTCCATATTGATGGCATCCATAAATTCTCACGTGCCGCCACTGTTCTACATACATGCCATGTATGCGTTTTGAGCATTATGCATGAGAACATAACCATTATCGTTATATTATACTGAAACAAATGCGTTAATAATCTAATTGTGTATTATGTGTCGTGTCGTAGCCCCAGCAATTGCACAAAATTGCATTTCACATAAATAATTTGATTTATGTTTATTATAATTTCATGTACGAGTTACCTAAACGACTATAAATGTTATAATTGACATTTTCCGAAAATTTTCCAAAATAACCAAAAATTGATGACACAGTCGAAACAACTGCAACGGCAAGGTATTTATATGAATTTAATAACTGTGCACTAAATGTAGCGAATGGTGCAATTAGAAATTATGCTACCCATAAATCAAAGACGAAATAAAAACCAAAAATTTAAAAAAAACAAAAAAAAAATGACGAACAAAACTCAAAAATAGAGTTGTCTGGCAAATAAAATTCATGTTTTATTGTATAATATGTACGGTTGTCGGTAGGTATTTAATGGATGATGGTAAGACGGTTAATAATATTAGAATGATTATCACGATTCTGCCTTAGTCTTTTTTTTTTTTTTGTTTTCTTCTTCTTTACCTAAATCCGTATTTACATCACGATCTCTATTTTCTCTGAGATGATGTGCTTCTATTTGTTTTTGTGTGCTTCAAGTATCTATATACTTATACTTGACTTGGTAAATAATACGATTGGGGGGCTTGGAACAAGATTTTCAGGTGTTTTTTAGTGAGGTTTCATTTGAAATGAGAACCAAACCATTATTGACTTGTTGTTTATAGGTGAATATCGTACAAAAATATAATATATGTAGTTTTGAAGGCACGCACTCTATTTTTTATTATTTTTTTGTAATACATATTTAGTAGAATCAATTATTTTCCTATATAGCCAATAAAAACGTATAAACGTGATTTAAATTAATAAACAAGAACTAATTCAAATATCAGTTGGTTATGGATAGCGATCGATTTTTCATAGATATTTTAGGGCAAAGGCACTCAAAAGATCGTTTTGAAACTTGATACGTTGGGAAAAACCAAAAATTAAAACGTTACTAATGCCTGTTTTCGACTGCACCGTATTTAGTATCACGTAAACCAATAATTAAAACGTTACTGATGCCTGTTCTCGACTGCACGGTATTTGGTATCACGTTAAGAAATCAAATTAAAACGTTACTAATGCCTGTTCTCGACTACACGGTATTTGGTATCACGTTAAATGATCAAATTGACTTTTTTCCAAGTAATTTATTAGTGAACAAGCAACAATTGTTTGTTTGGGAGTGATCGATGCCCCTCGACCCCTCGTATTTAAATCTTTACTCCCACGTTCTTACTTCTATTTTCGTGAAGCCACTCCATTACCTAGAGTATCTCTTCAAAGCCAATTTACTTTGGGAAGTGTTTTCCACAGATGATCTTTTTTTTGTGAAGAACTTAGCATTTCTTAAGGAGTATTGGGGTTTCTTCTGCTTCTTCATGGTATTTGCACAGACTATTTTCTTCCAGACCTAGCTTTTTGTGTCTTATCAGCTTGCAATGGCCTGTCAGGAATCCCGTCAGCATCCTAAGTCTGTTGTACATCTTATGCTAGCCTATAGCTCTGTCGGTTGTTGTTCCCGAGTAGTACTTTGGACTGCCTTAGCTTTGGAAGTTCACTTCATTGCTTGGCTCTTCTTCCTCCTTTTTTTATTTCTCTTGGGATTATATTTGGAGTCTGGTCCAATGAAACGGGTGGATGTCCCTTTCTGCTCTTTCATTTCCTTCTATACTTACATACATACCCAAGCACTCAGTAGAGAGTTACTTGGTTCTGCCTATTTCGTTGAATTTATTTAGGCATTCCTGGACCATCTTGGAGCTGATTTAAAAAACGTGAACTAAAACATTGCTAATGCCTGATCTCGACTGGAGCGTATTTGGTATCACGTAAAATGATCCATAAAATAATTAATTTTTTTAATTAAATTTTTTATATCCTGAAGGTAGATTGTGACCGGGTAGAATTATTTATCAACCAATCAATGACGTATCTATTGTTGGTGACGTATTACACGTCTGTTGTCTGTTCCAACTTATATGTACGGGTGTGATGAAGAATAGCCTTGAGACGTGGCCATTTGAATTGGATGAACGAAAATGAATTTGTCTTTCACGTGAAATTCTATGTCGCAATATGCATGTCCGTCCGTCCGTCTGTCCGTGATCAAGATTCCGACTAAAATAGAGAACAAAAAAATGAAGATTTCTTTCATAGACTAAAAAGTTCCACGAAATACCGTTATGGCGCTGCAATCAATTTTATGTCATTTCTATGGTTTTTAATCATTTGTATTCAATTTACTCAATTATATTTACTCGTACGGATATATTATAATACATGTAGCCAATCTTTACAAGTTTTTTTTGTATTCATCTTAATTACTCTATTTAACACTATTTATTAGCAAAAATACTAATTGCTTTTCACTTTTTTCTTTTCTTTTCTTCATTTACATAATAATTGAATTTTCTTTTACAAATCCACACAAAATTACGTTAATTTATTAGTGTATAGTACAGGTTACGTATCAAAAGCATTTATATAAGAAGCGCAACGACATTTTGTTGCTAATTAGTGCGGCACCTTGCAAATTGCTCGTAATTAGTTTCTACCAACATTTTAACCACCTTATAAAACATACCGACAGCAAATGTTGTGTATGAGTAACATGTTTTCTTGTCTTTTATAAAAATATTTTACTTAATCTTTGTTTGATTTTTTTATTATAATTTTTTTTTAATTTTTTTTTTATTATTATTTTTGCAATCGTGGTACAGTGTATGTACAGTGTACATATACGCACTTGGTGCACATATATAGTGGATAAGGACATTGCACATTGCACATTGCAGCATTGTTAATTATCAACAAATCAGCACGATATTGCTATTTTGTACTTGAAAGGGGAATACGTAAATTTCTGAGATTCCATGAGGTATAAAAAGCATTGTTTTATTATATTTGTTGACTAACTAGTAAAAATGTTTTTTATGTGTGTGTTTTTTTTTTTTTTTTGTATAAAAATTCCAGATATAAACGAAGAAATGCATTTTCCAATGGAATAAAATAGTATTTTTGAAATCCAAACGTGTATTGTCCATTTGGTGTAACTTTATATATGTTCATCACTTAAATATGTATGGATGTAGGTACAGTGATGGAAATATTTATTGCAACACTTGTATAAAATCTCTAAATTTATTATTTTTTATTTTTCGAAATCGAATGTAAGTTATAATTTTTCGTACATTATTTATAAATACACTGAGAGCTCGATTTGCGTCGATTTCGAAGTTGCGTCGATTATTTTGCTGATTTTGACGGAACGCATTAAAAGAATTCCTGTAGAAATCCTATGTAATTGATTATGTCGATTTACGTCTGTGGAGCCAATAACCGACGCAAATCAAGGTCGTAGTGTATTGCAAATGAAACATTAGGATAATGCAATAATATGCAATGATTCTATCATATTGTTGATTGCTTGTTTTGAGGGAGTGATCGGTGCACCTCGACCTGTATTTAGATCTATTGTGCTTCGCACCTTCTTGATTTCTACTGGCTTCTGTTCTTCTTTCTTCCAGTGCGGGTGCGGACCGATAAGGATGGGCCGTTTCTTTGGTTTACCCCTTAATACTAGCCTGGGAGGTATTCTCCCTCTGCTCGTATTGGTTTTTTTTCTTTGATCGATCGTCATGGAGAGAGAGTTTTCCATTTTGCGGTGATATCCTGCTGGTGTCCTATGAGTAGCTGGGGGAATTCAATAGGTCAGCCACGTCAGAGCCCTGCATAACGTAGTAAGGCTGACTGTTGAGCGCGCTTAATACGTTTTTTGTGCATAATGCCTTAACCATTATGGAAGTTATGGAGTCGAAATGTCGTCTGAAGATAAACGAGTTGTGGTTGCTTCATATGTAGAACGATTAAGTACAAAGAAAATAGGATCTAGAATTGGTTTTCATTATTCTTCAATATCTCCGACAACTTAAAAACAAAATCAAAGAAACTGGCAATACGGATCGCATACCTGGAGAAGGTCGCAAGAGAGTATATATCGAAGCAGCTGATCGAATTCTGAAGAGGATGTGGCAATAGAAATCGGGTTTTTTTAGCTTAAGCGGCCTAAAACGTGATTTACTCATCACAGACGAACTTAATCTAAATATATTACGGAAATGATAAGCTTTGCTACAATTTTTCATCAAAATGGAGGTGTTGTAATAAATATTTCCACCACTGTATGTATGTGTGTATGTAAGTAGATACCTATAGCTAGAAAAGACGAATATCATTTTCAATGGTTTTACAAATATTTACCAACTGTGTATATAAACGCCTGGCGAGCAGGATCAAAAACGGAAACTTTGAGTTTCATTACTTTTTAAAATCTGTCAAAATGATGTCCCCATCCACCGCCTTCTATTTTATTAGTTTATAGTGATTGTTCCTCAGGATATTTTTCACTTTTTGGAACAATTAATTACGTTTATTCACAGCGACAATTGATCGACAATAATAACGCGACATTTTGCGTTGCCATTGGTTGTACTTCTGGCTGTAAAGGTACTTTCTTTAGGTATTGTTACAAATTTTGTTGATGGTGAGTCCATCGATATGGTGAAACATTTCGATACGAAACAAATTCTAAAATAGCATATCAGTAAAAGATTTTTTAAAAATCAGAGAACTTAGCCACGAGATTATATGAAATTTAAAGCTGAAGCTTGTATGAATCCAACGAAATGTCTCATCGTTAAGTATTTTAAAAAAAAAAACTAATTACATAATATCTTATGGTGTTCGGGAAAAAAAATTTTATTCTGATTTTCCTAATTTTCCCTTGCATATCTGCTTTGAATATCTACATATTTTTGATTAAATCTCAAATTTTTTTTAGACAACTTAAAAATTTTATTTTATTATTCTTAAACTTCACAAAATTCCCTTAAAAATTTATATATAAGAAATAATTTTTATTCTTTTGACTCTATAGTCTGTGATAATCCCAAAATAGTTATTTTTACCACTCAAAAAGCATTTTATTAGTAATATCCATGACAAATGTTTGGTTATAAACGATCTCTTTTTGGGGATCTAACATCTGAAATTCAATTTTGTATGTACCGGTTGGTAACAATGAAGGTATAACTCTTGCATCAAAGGGAGCTTGTCTGACATAATAGGTACCCTAAAATAGATAAAAACAAATTAATGATCAGAAAAATATTTTTTGTTGACCTACTGGCAGCATTTTACAATTTTCAAACATATTACTGTATGGTTTTACAAATTTCATTAGCGGAGTTATCAAAATGTGTGTTTCTTTTCCAGTAATGAGATTGCACTGATTTATTTCACCAGAAAATATTGTTCGATAGCTTTGGGCTACTATTAGTATAGGTTTGTGTTTAACACGAAGTTTAAACTGAAAAAAATATGTATTTGCTATTGGTAGTCCCACTAAAAATTATTAATTAAAAATATACTGTAGAATTTTCAATTGTTCTTATTGTGGTTAAAATCTGAGTATAAGTGCTTGTGTTTCGGTTTATTTGTTTCAGTGAACATTCAATGTTGGTCAAATATTTTTTGTTATAATCGCATTTAATATTTTTCGCCTTGATCTGGTTATCGTCCTAATTTAATTAATTTTTTGTTGTATTAAAACTTTAAAAGTTAAATTAAAGAATTATTTACATTCGACGTAATACCACAAATTGCAAAAGAAATGACCAACAAATATAAAATTAACTTAGCCATCACTGAATCACAAGGAAACTATATTTTAAATTTAACTTGCTACCAAATAAATAGTGCCAAAAATCAGTCAAATATAAAAAAAATAATTAAACTAAATTATTAATATTGTATTAATAAATGTTTTTCCGCTCAGAATGCATAAGATTCCTATCAAGATACATATAGGGTAAACACGCTTAAAATGGCATTGTAAATTATACGGTGAGAGCCAAAAATGTATACAATTCAATCCTGAAGCGCAAACCATGGTATGGACTTAGTTGATAAATAATAACCAAAAATTTAAATTTAATTTTGTTAAAAAAACCTATAAATTTTTGCTCGGTTCGCTCGCAATTCTTTTTCAATAGAAAACAAATCTGCATGAACATCTTAAATATTTATCGATAACTACTACACTCTACAGCAGCGGTTCTTAACCGGTGCTCCGCTGAGCATTAGTGCTCCACAATCTTGTCCCAGGTGCTCCGCGAAACGAAAGTAAAACGAAATATTAAAAACTGTTCCATATATTCATCCTTATCTGGTAGGTTATCTGGTGGTTTGTTTCAGTATTGAAAAACAAAACCATTTTGATCGCTCATTGAAGAACGAAAAATATCTTTTAACTCAATCGAAAAAACCATTCATTTTGTTTTTAGCAAAAACTTTTAACTTTTTTTTAAAATATTGATAGTTTTTGGTAAAATTGTCTTTGTTTTTTGTCTACCTTGCACAGGCATCTTACAATGAAATTATCTTATTGTGGTTTATGCTTATTATTGATTACATCGCTCCACCCTAGTGTACATATATGCTTCAATTTGATGAAAATCAAATATCTTCAGGTTTGGTTCTCTGTTATACACATTCTCGTTGATATCCCTTGGATTTTCGATAAAAATTACGGGACAATTGTTTGGGAAACTATTTATTTCCTCTTATATCTATTTTTGACTAAATCTCAAATTTTTCAAAACAGCTTAAAAATTTTATTTTATATTCTAAAAGTTTACAAAATTCCCTTAAAAATTTATATATCAGAAATAATTTTTACCCTTTCTTACGCTATCCCCAAATAATTATTTTTACCACTCAAAAAGCATTTTATTAGTAATATCCATGACAAATGTTTGGTTATAAACGATCTCTTTTTGGAGATCAAACATCTGAAATTCAGCTTTATATGTACCGGTTGGTAACAATGAAGGTATAACTCTTGCATCAAAGGGAGCTTGTCTGACATAATAGGTACCCTAAAATAGATAAAAACAAATTAATGATCAGAAAAATATTTTTTGTTGACCTACTGGCAGCATTTTACAATTTTCAAACATATTACTGTATGGTTTTACAAATTTCATTAGCGGAGTTATCAAAATGTGTGTTTCTTTTCCAGTAATGAGATTGCACTGATTTATTTCACCAGAAAATATTGTTCGATAGCTTTGGGCTACTATTAGTATAGGTTTGTGTTTAACACGAAGTTTAAACTGAAAAAAATATGTATTTGCTATTGGTAGTCCCACTAAAAATTATTAATTAAAAATATACTGTAGAATTTTCAATTGTTCTTATTGTGGTTAAAATCTGACTAAAAGTGCTTGTGTTTCGGTTTATTTGTTTCAGTGAACATTGAATGTTGGTCAAATATTTTTTGTTATAATCGCATTTAAAATTTTTCGCCTTGATCTGGTTATCGTCCTAATTTAATTAATTTTTTGTTGTATTAAAACTTTAAAAGTTAAATTTAAAAATTATTTACATCCGACATAATACCACAAATTGCAAAAGAAATGACCAACAAATATAAAATTAACTTAGCCATCACTGAATCACCAGTAAACTATATTTGAAATTTAACTTGCTACCAAATAAATAGTGCCAAAAATCAGTCAGATGTGAAAAAAATAATTAAACTAAATTATTAATATCGAATTAACAAACGTCTTTCCGCTCGCAATGCATATTTTAATATGATTTCTATCGACGGTATAGGGTAAACGCGCTTAAGATGGCATTGCAAATTATACTGTGAGAGCCAAAAATGTATACAAAAATGTATAGATGGTTCTAAAAATTATATAAATCTGATAATAAATGAAAATAATTTAGCCTCATTAGTGGTAATTAGCTCTAGAGGTCCACTATGTATTGGGATGCGAAAGCTAAATATGAATTATAATAAAGCAATTTACTTTTGACTTTATACCATTAATGACAAAATAATAAATATATAATCAACTTAGCCATCATTTAATCATCAAAAAACTAGTTATGGCAATGTTATTGTAGTCTTGATGATCAATATTCATATATCGTCCTGTCTCTAGCAATACCGCCTATCTGACATTTTTTTTTGACATCCGTTTTTTGTACAGATATCATTATAGTTCTTGTGGAAAAGTGTTTTATATGTCTCTCCTGACAAATTTAAAAAAATGTTAGA
>JANSTT010018447.1:0-10636 GCA_026745375.1 Platyura marginata
TAATAAATAAATCAATAAATTGATTTTTATTATTATTATTTTTTTTTTTTTTTTTTGCTGACAATTAAAGTTATTGATCAATCTCTAAGATAGGTTTTTTTTTTTTTTGTTTATTAATAATTAAAAAATTATAAGTTATTTTTAAAAATTGCTTAAAACCAGAATAGTAGGTAAGTATTGTATATAATAGGTGTTTTCTCTTTCTCATTGTTCTCTCGATCTCTCTTTCACTCTCATAAAATAAAGGGAAAAAAATTTCCATTAAATTATTAAAAATGTGTGATTTTTATCGCCTACAACGAGATACAAACAAACGCAGTACATATTTACAAAAAAGAAAAAAAAAAAAATATTAACATTGTGTGCTAAAAAGCAGAATTTTTTACTTAACAATATTTACAAAAAGAAAAAAATTTATTTAAATTAATATAAAACCAAAAAAACAACCAATGAAAATCAAATTACAAATTAATTTACTTTTTTTTTTTTATCTAATATTTTTATGCAATTTTTAACTTTATTTTTGTTGTCAACCTCATCGACCTTTCAAATGATCATCTATCTCTCTCTTTTTTTTCTCCAACCCTACCCCTCCTCCTCCTACCATTGTGTGTGAACTAATAATTTTGCACCGCCCTCTTTCGCAATTTAATGGCACCGAAATTCGTCCGTAGAAACAATCACTTACTGGTGGTGGTCGGTGAACCGATCGATGTTGTCGTTGTTGTCTCACTAACCGAATCCATTGTATTTGAACCGGACGCGGTGCTAGCTGCTGCTGCCGCTGTAGCAACTGCTGCGGCATTGGCCGTTGCTGTTTCTGTCAATGATGCAATTATCGCACTATAATCCAATTTATAAATTGAACCGCGTGTCACATCTTCCATTGATGCCTCCTGACATTCGCGCCCCGAATGTGTTTGTGAACCGCAATTAAAACAGGACATTACCATTTTGGTTGTACTAATTGGATATGATGCGGTTGTCTGAATTATTGGTGGTGGCGGAGGTTGCAGCTGCTGCTGTTGTTGTTGTTGTTGTTGTTGTTGTGGTTGTTGTTGTGGTGGTGGTTGCGATTGCGGTTGGGATTGTGACGTTGATTGAATAGTTGGTGATGAACGTACATTTGTTGTTGTTTGAGTATGGGGTATAAATGCGATGGCCGGTGCCGGTGTATAGGGATAGATTAGTTCACCGTTTGGTTGCATTCGAAATGATGGATGTCTAAATGTCGATTGGGAATTTTGATTATGTCCCAAATGAGCGGATCGATTATTTGCAATTAAATGCTGTGCCGTAAACGGATATGTCGTACTAAATTGCTGCAGATGCGGCGGATACTGTTGCAACATTATCGGATTCGATGTAACCACACTGTTGACACATGCCACAGTTGGCGATGATATGTACGTTGTGTGTTGTGGTGTTACAATCAATCCGCTACTTGTGACCGTATTATTATTCGTTCCCGGGGCGTTGCTATTATTATTTGGATTTAATAACAATTCATTGCCTATACCATATTGTTGTTGTTGTTGTTGTTGTTGCTGTTGCTGTTGTTGTTGATGAGGACTGTGAACATAAACAAGTGTACCTAATTTATCGGGTCGCCCATTTTGTCGTGTTGTCATTGTATTAGTGATTTGTTCTTTATTTCTTATATTACTACCGGTACTTATTAAACCAGGAGTATCTGGTGGTGATAAATCACCAGCCGATCCAATCGAACTACCAGAATCACTACCAGTTGATTTCTGTCTAATGTTAGAACCGCCATGATTTTCAACATTGTTTGTATCACCCAAACTCATGTGTTGTAACGTAAAACCTAAACCGCTAGGGTTATAATTATTTGACTGAGACAACTGAGTTTGCTGATGTTGCTGTTGCTGTTGTTGTTGCTGTTGTTGTTGCTGCTGTTGCTGTTGCTGCTGCTGCTGCTGCTGCTGTTGCTGCTGCTGTTGCTGCTGCTGCTGTTGATGTTGCTGCAAATTATGATGATAGTGATGCAAGTAACTTGATTTATTTGATTGCCGTGGAATTGTGTGATGTATCGGACGCGTATAACCATTCCGATGAATTGACTGAAGCTGAGTCAGAGCACCATCAACATTCAGCATTGTCTAAAACGATAATTTTATCCTTTTACAATAAAATTGACAACAAATAAAAATAGAATATTAACGCAAACAAAGAGCTGAACACAATCATCTTCATTATACTAACTTCATCATAAGCCTTTATGGTTTGTTGCAAATTTCCATCGCTGTTCATTATTTGTTGTTGAGATTGTGGTAGTGGTGGCGGCGGTGTTGTATCGTCCGATGGACGTCTATTTGGCCGTGATATATTATGCGGCGATGCTCGTTGCTGTTGATTAGTTCGATTTGGATGCTGCAATGTATTACTTCTAACTGGACTAGAGTTACGGCTCGGTATTGGTGTTGTTGGTTGGCTTGGCGGTGATGACGGTTGGGCCATAGCCTAAAAATGATCAATGGGGTTCGGTTAATTTTCATTACAATCAATAATATTGGACTCACATCCAAGGATGGTGGTGGATAGCTGGCATGCATTATATTATGTCTTAAAGTCCATGTGATTGCATTTGGTGGAACAACACTAAATTCTTGGGGTATCGTTAAGCTTTGCGGCATCATTTGAGTGACACCATCAACTGACATATGTGGATCAGACATCATCTGTGAAAAATTGTAATGACAATTAAATTTCTTTGAAAAAAAAGGGAACAATTCGTAGGGAATTATAACGGGCATCCAATAAATTGGTTTTAATTAGTAATTTCTAATTAAGAAAAGTATCATGATTAGGATACAAAGAAATGAATGAATATAAGAAATGTTGTAACAGAAAAAATGTCAGATCATATGATTTTCTAAGAAATCTCAATGAATCCTAAAGAATATTCCCACATTTACCATAACGTCTCAGAGCTGTTGGCCTAAAATTAAAAGTCACAAAAACTAATATAATTCTAGTGGAAATCAGGGCCCGGGAAGATGATCAAAAGCGGCGGTATTAGAAAACGACACGAGGTCAAATTGAAGAAGTTTATCACCACACCCCACCTATTCGCAACAAAACTCTGATAGGCTGTTGAAGCTTAACAGAAATAACTTAAGATTAATTACAGTCCTCCTAATAATAATAATTTGTAAACACAGTAGAGGACTCACAATAGATCCAATGGGTCGCAGTGAAGAAAGGCCGCATAACCATACACCCCACCTTTAAACTGAAACTAAAACTACGGTAATCTTGACAGGTCAAATTCTAAGAAAGCACTGGCAAACTATCGGGAAGATCGAGACGCTATTATGTAGCGGATCCGAATTAGAGAAGAAATCTGTAGTATACTTCTTCTGTTTCTGTCCTGCATTATACAAAAGAAGTCTCTTGCCAAGGACTTTCATATTATAAGGATTTGTAGAAATTTAAAATAAATTCAACCATGCTCTTGTCAGGATACATTTCCAGAATTCTATTATAGTATTAAGCTCCTAAATGTACAAGGAACAATTTCTATTGCTATTTTGTAGGATCTATTTGAGAATGTGGATAGAATGCCAAAATAATCTACATTCGGTAATGTAGTAATTAGGTCTGTAATGCAATCTGTATTACTCTAAGTCCCTTCATTTCTTTCTAAGAAACTAGATTTCTGCCTTCACAGTACAGATTATTTGCTAATAGATCTCAAATGGAATATGGAAAAACAAAAGATGTCATACTTAGACAGGAAACATAAATCACACAAAATTTCCGTCAAACAAATCAATGATGAGTCACTCTGTGATTTTTGATTAAATTGTTTTGGAGATCAATAAAGATTGCTAGATCCAATTTCCAATAAGAAATGTTCTTTCCTTGAAAGAGCAGTGCCGAAACGCTGATGTTTCAACAGTAGGGCCTGATGTGTATAGTAAAGGTACCGGTACCAGACTGGTATTGTCTATAGGGAGGATGACTAGTGTTTTATGCTCCCATAAATTAATTAAAGAAGCTAACGAATACAGAGATTCAGAAACTCCAGGGCTCCAGTCTTAATAACTACAACAACAACAAAAACATACAAAATGTCGTCGGATTGCTCAATGGTCACTGTTGTGACTCAATATTCATTGTGCAAAAAATGTGATTCTAAGATAATCTTATCTAAAATCTATCTGAAGCGATAGGAGACCAGAACGCCAGAAATATGGATATAGACCAAAAGCCCGGTTCATTATATCAAATAACCCAAAAATTGCAAGCCCATCGTCATGGAAATAAACGGATTACAATCAATTTGACATAACGATCCGATTATTCAGTTAAGTAGTAGATGAGATCCTTAGCAATAACATTGGATTACGGATTACCGCATAGGGCGCAACGACAGGTTGCCATATTATTATTTGCTATTTTTCTAAATAAACAAAGCTTGTTTATACGTTTAACAAAATACGAAGTCACAAAGCCTAATTTAATATATACAAGAAGGCTCGTTTATATCAGACTTTAAAAATAAACACATTTTGAGATTTCACAACGAACCCATACAGGGGTGGAAAAAGTGTGGCTGCGTTACCATTCAATACTAAGACCACAAATCTAATGAACTTAAGTATGTACAACGAAATACTAAGTACCAAATCTATTAATATAACTAAATCAGGCATTTAACAAGTTAAGTTGACCTACATTTATTATGTCTCTAAGTGCAATGATAAAATCTGGCAAATCTTATTGACTTAACTTAAGACGAGAACTACTTATAAGACGATATGGTATGGTATGGTAACCGTTTTCTTCTCATCAAATCCATTATTCTGTAAAATAATAAATTTTACCCATAGCAAAATTGTAATCGAAAATGATGATTTGTCTTTGGGAGACAGCACAAAGAAAAATTATTGTTTCTTCCAATTAAAATGATTCAAGAACTAATGATCGGTAATTATGCATTCAAATGACTGATAATTTAAGTCGAAATGATAATGAAATGCAAAAAACCAAAGAAATAATCAGAAAAATTAATTATTTATCGTTACATAAGACTAAATATAGACTCGCAGCAGCATTTTTGTGCACACCAAACACACCAAATCAAAATTATTCGATAATCCAAAATATCAATTAAATAAATTACCTGGGAAATTGCATTTTGTGAATATCCCGGAGGTAGTGTTCCTTGTGGCATCATCATTCCGGGCATATGTGGCAGAGACATTGGTTGTGGCGGTGGTGGGGGTGATTGTATATTATTTGAAATATTTTGTAATTGAATTTGTTGTGGTTGCATTTGTAGTGAATGATGCGGATGATTGGATTCATTTTGTAGCTGTGCTTCAAACGATTTATTGCAGTCATTGATTTTATTATAAATTTCGCCGCATTTCATGCGTTGTTCAAATGAAAAAACCGGATGATTTGCGGCCATTGTATAAACAAGTAGCAATTCTTGGAGTGGATCACCGTCGCCAAATTTATAGAAATCTCGTTCGCCCCATCCGTCAAGCGTTTGAAATAGTTCATTAACACAAGGACGATTGCAGGCCCGTATCAATGCCAAATAGAGGGCCATTTTACGTCGAATTTTTCGATCAGTCGGTTCGCCTGTACGACAGGATGCAACATCCGTTGCCAATTCAGCTGGATTATTTACACGCAGTTCAATTCCACGCAATTCTTGGGAGTCACGGCGTCCCAATTCCTCGAGGCACGTTCCCAAAAATCGTAGCTCAAATGGAAGGCACATGTTTAATAAAGTACACATAGTATCTATCCGCTTGAAACTCTCTAACTCTTTGAACCATAAGACAACGTCCTCCTTACAAATCATTTCCAGAACACATTGATCACTTGCGTTATATTTGTTGATTATCTCCTTGTTCCGTTTGCTTCAGATGCAATAGTATATTTTACTTTTTGCGTTGCGATACAGTGCATTGATTCATATCACAATTTTTCTGTTTTAACAATTAATTATAGTTAAAATTTGTAAAAAATTAATATTAGACACACTAAAAGAACCCATTCAACTTTGACGACAACACTGTAGTTAATTATTTCGGCCATTTTCGTTTATTCGATCATAAAAATGTGAAAGCGAATATTCGATAATTGACAGTGGTAATACTTTTTGCTCAATGATTTTGCGGGAATTAAATACAAATTCAAAAAAAATTTACCGAACACAAGTTTTTCACAGTACAACCATTAATCAAATAATTATTTGTTTTGTTTTGAAGCATTGTTTCAATTAATGTATATATTCATTAAGCCAAATTAAATATAGGAAACTTCAAACTTTATTAGGTTTTCGTTGTTTTTTTTTTAAATTAAATATTATGTGATGTAGTAACATGAATAAATCAAATATAATGTAATGTTCGTTAAAATGTAGTTAATTAAAACGGTCACAAGTAAATAAATCAAAAATATTAATTAATTGAAATTCAAATTTAAGTTTGCAGCCATTTTTAACACTTTCGAAATATTGCTCATTATTTTTTAGGCAAACCTAATGTAGAAGTGTCAGCAATGGTGCCAACACAATATTTTAATTGTTGTATGATTAGTTGGTAAATTTCCATTTGTGGAAACAACCAGTGATATGCAAGTTCGATACTTTTTGGATTTATGGGTACCCGGGAATATTTTACAGTCAATTACCCGATTTTTTAGTTGATAAAATTCAAAACTTTTCTTAATTACAAAATAAAAGTCGTCGAAACGTTGCACCTGAGCAAAATTTCCCAATCACATAATTTTTTTTTGTAAAAAACCTGTTTTCTTATGTTTGCTAGCAAAATTTCAAAAAAACTATAAATACAAAAAAGCTTTAATTTTTTATTTTGCATAAAACAGGATCCATTTCTCAGGATGTACGGGAATCGATGCATCTCCAGAAATATTTCACATTACATACGCAGCACGTAAAATGTTTTGTTATGCAAAAAAACACCGAAACTTATCATATCTGGAAAGAGGAAGAGTTTAACTTTATTTTGCACTGAATTCTACGGTTCTAGAGTAAACCGTCGATTTTTAAAAAATGTTCAAACTTCAATAACGAATTTTTTCAAATATTGCACATCGCTAATCGTGATTCATGTTGTATTTTGGTGGCCTAAGTCGACTTTCATCTTTAAGTAAATAAAAGAGAAAAACAATTTCCGTTGTAGTGGAGTTTCCCACAGTTTTTCAATTGTAAGAATTGAACTGAATGCATCAATTATTTCCATGCTTCACCACTACAGCTAACCACTTAAAATGTTATTAGTCTGAAAATCGTAGTTTAATTTAGCTTAAATCATATTAAAGAAAACGATTTATTAAAAAAAAAAATGGTTTACATTCAAAGAAGATCGGGTATTTATATTGAATATTTTTAATTAGAAGAAATTTAATTGCAAAACTGAAATAGAGATGCAGCTAAATAATACCTGTGCAGTGCTGCAGATAGACAAAAAAAAAACCATTTAAAAACCATCATCATCATCTTCGGCCATCTCTTTAGCCAACTCCAAATCTTGTTGTTCACGTTCACGTCGCTCTTCGGCACTTTCTAAATCTTTTCCATACGATTTCGGTGGATATCGCATTGCCTTCACAGATTGATTGTGCAAATCCAAACAAAACGAAATTCGCTGATGAAAAGCCAATTGAGGCTCCCGTGTACTATAAATGTCTGTACTCTCTTTGCTGCGCATATATCCTTTCTGTGGATCTAAAGATGCTTCGATGACACCATCTCGTATGGCTTTGGCCACAATAAATTCGGCATCTTCGGCCGAATCTAAGCCAAGTTTCTTGGCAATGTCCTGCGGTGAAATTCTCGAATAGGACAAACCAATCGAACGAATTGCTGTTTTGATGACATTGTGACGAAGTCTTATGATTAATGTGTATGAATTGTCTTGTTGGAATTTTGGACTAAAATTCTCCAGCACTTCACCGAAACGTTGTAAATTGCCCATGCGCACAGCTTGGGTCAGTTGAAAATATGGTGCCAGTGATCGTCTTAATGTGGCCTGACGGAAAATTTGCCGTTCAGGTATGTTGCCCAACAGCAATTCCACTACAATGATAAGTTTTTGAACGGTCTGACGAAAACCGATGGCAGCATTTTGGGGAGCTTTACGAAGCGCCTGCACCAGATGTTTATGTGCAATACTGTACTCAAGTTTTGCACCCTTAATGCGACCGAGATAGTATAAAAATCGAGCCCATTCATTATTACTTGCAGTTTCCGGAAATACGGATTTCTTTACTAATTTATCTGCCTGGTCATACAGTGAGTAATGCAAATAGTTTCTCAACAAACAATTGATAATGGCTGCCTGTCCTTCGAAGTTATTTCTCAGCGTTGCAGTTCTAAGTCTGGCATGTAGAAAATTTCTGATGCTCTCCAGCTTGCCATTTTTTTCGGCTACCAACGAATGATAAAAATAGCTTTTAGCCGCAATGAGATCCAGTGTTCTTCGATTTTGACCAACGATCTTTTTCATCAATGTTTCAGAGCATTGATGAGCCTTTTCGATGTTCGAACAATCCAGCAGATTGACCAAAACCAGTAAATGTATGTACGCATCAACCTCTGGAATTGGTGATTTAGCCGTAATTCTCGGTCGCGGTATATCCGATTCGGCCGTTCCAGCAGGCAAAGGATCTATAAAAGCAGCTACCGAATCTCTTTCCAAGCCGGCTGGATACAAATGTAACGATAGACTTCGCAAAACAAACGGATTCAATTTACGTCGTGTATTCGGCAACGATCTCAGTACACGCAATATAAATCTAGGTTCTTTACTTACAACAGCCTTTTCAATTTGACGAGCATGATCTCTGATCTCTTGAATTGTTATAAGGTCAACGTTTTTCCGTGCATTTTCCGGATCATCGACGGTACCGTCTGTACATTCCATTTCTACATCCTGAACGACTGCCACTTCTGTTTGACCGCCCATTGTTCTGAATTATATTTTCCGCGACACCTTGAGGAATCTCGAAGAGCAGGAACAATTCTTTTTTGATAATTTATTTCAGTAAAGGATAATGAAACACAATTTTTGCTGTATTGTCAAAAAACTGTCGAGTAATAAATATGGCGGCGAACATTCCAGTGTCAGTCGATGTGCGAATAATTCTAATTTTCAATGTTCGAAAATTCAAAAGATAGCGAGGGCACAAATTCAGGGATATTTATTTCGTTTATCATTAGTTTAAGAAATTTTTTGGTTTTTTTTGGCAAAAAATCAAAAATTTTACTACAAACCCTACATTTTATAATTTGTACCTTTTTGGTTTTAACAAAATGAAGTCAATAAACGTACCCAATTCATTTCAACGTTCCACACCATCCACATTTATTATTCATATTGGAATATATGGGAATGTAGTTTTTGCTTCAACTCCGTATCACCGCCTAACCTAGTTCTGTCATTCATCTAAGAAATTTTTTTTTTTGTAAATTTTGTCCATTTTTACTAAAATAGAAATATGTGGTCGGATACATTGCTAATTGTTTTCATATCGATATGTACGGCATTACTAGGAGAAGGTATCCCATTTCCCATTAATTTATCTGTCAATTTTTTATCGTACAATGGAGCTAACCTTATTTTTTTTCTCTCCTCCTAGGACTGACTTGGCTGCTCGTCTATCGAACTGAAAAATATCAAAAACTAAAGGGAGAAGTAGAGAAACAAAGTAAAAAATGTAAGTCCGGGAGTTCTCACATTTGTAATCTCATCTACAATCTTATCATTTCGTAAAATTTAAATTGTAGTAGAAAGACGAAAAGAGATTCACGGCGATTCACTTGATAAACAGCACAAAAAGAAAATCGAACGCGATGAGGAAAAGCTGAAAAACAACAATCGTGATTTGTCACTGGTAAAGATGAAATCAATGTTTGCCACAGGTTTTGCATTTACTGCCCTGCTCAGTATGTTCAACAGCATGTAAAATCATTTTTTTGTTGTATATAATCGCCAAAAAGGTTCGCTCACTAATTTATTTGTTATTTAGTTTCGATGGACGTGTTGTTGCTAAATTACCATTTACACCAATCTCCTGGATTCAAGGTTTAAGTCATCGAAATTTGCCGGGCGAAGATTATACGGATTGTTCATTTATTTTTTTGTATATTTTATGCACAATGTCGATACGGCAAAATATCCAAAAACTCTTAGGATTTGCACCGTCACGGGCGGCTAGTAAACAAGGAGGCGGTTTATTTGGACCAACACCGGGACCATTTAAATAAATAGAAAGGAATCAATTGGCGAGTTGTAATAAATTTTTGTGTTGTTTTCTTTCTTAATTAAATTAATTTACTAATCTAAGCTTATTATTAGACAATATTTACTTCCATCATTGGTTGATCTACCATTATCCTATCGAATCCTAATCGAGTCAAATCGATTGTTTTAAATTCACCATCTACAATTAGTTCGGCGATGGCACGTCCAACGGCTGGTGTTTGTTGTATGCCTGAAGACAAAAAAACAAAACAGTTTTTACTTAAATAATCTCAAAATGCAATGCAATACCATGCCCACTGAATCCCGTAGCGATATATAAATTCATATAGTACGGATGTGGTCCAATAATTCCGTTCGCATCG
>JANSTT010018447.1:10736-42884 GCA_026745375.1 Platyura marginata
TACCATGCCCACTGAATCCCGTAGCGATATATAAATTCATATAGTACGGATGTGGTCCAATAATTCCGTTCGCATCGAATGTGTTGTATTCATAAAAACCGGACCAGGCATTTTTCACTTTAATCGATTCAAAGGCTGGTACCCGTTTGGCTAGTGTTGGCCAGACGTCCGTATCAAAATAGGAATAGTCAACGTCTAAATTATCTATGGATGGTTCCTGTTCGTAGCTGGGACTTCGGCCACATAGAAAATTTCCACCTAAACCATCTCGTCGAAAATATACATTGGTCGGATCGATTGTCAGTGGCGTATTAAGTCCCGGATAATTTTCACCTTGTGTCTCAAAAACGTAGACATATCGTTTTCTAAGTAGGGGGAGGGGCAGAAGAAATTATGAAGCAACGATGCAAATTAAATCGATTTTTTTACCTCGGTTCAACTGGCAATGGCACACTTAAGATGCCCCTTCCACATCCGATTCGTGCCAATTTTGCCACCTCGCCGGATTGGGGACCCGACGCAATAATGCACAAACCAAATTTAATCGATCGTATTTCGCCATCGGGCATTTCCACCAATGCCTTGTCTAAACCCTCAAATGAACCGGAGTCGATGCCTTCCATCATGATGTCGGATTGTTTACGAAACTCAAAACCAACTACGGTACCGTCTACATAATGTGCGCCAAATCGTTTTGCTGTCCGTTTGAAGCCCATCAGCAATGCCCACGGATCGAACCAACCTTCTTTCTCAAGTCCATGGCAACCTAAAAGGTAAATTTACGCCAAATGAAATTTGGAACTGATGCGATTCTAATGGTGATCACCGAATGAACAAGACTCAAATAATTCAAGGTTGGAGGGAGCACTTTAAGGGATTCTTTTCGCGACAGATCAGTAGAAAACAACCACAAATTGAACTGCCATCAAGGACCACTAAGATCTTCGCCGAAATATTGTTAATTCCCACATCATGATCATGATTTGTGGTGACGACGATTACGATAAAGCCTGATTTTGTTCAATGTGGCCCATATTCCGGCTTGTTTGCTCTGCCACAGCAAGATTGATCTCTTCAAGTTCCACAAACTTAATTACCCTCCACAATCAATCATTAATTTATACTGCACAGCTACATGCATAGAATCGACTCAGAAATCGCCGACAGTTGCCAAACATGTGGGAGCTCCCCACACGACATATACCATCTCATTAGCTGTTCTCAGAATCATACTGATTTCACAACAGAAGACCTGTGGCTTCATTCAAAATCAGTAGCGAGATTCCTCGGCTTCGACGCGGAGAATTGACCGACGACACGAGTCGCTACAACAACAACAACATCTTAGGAACCCCTGGATGGATAAATAAATGGGAAAAGTTAAAAATTATAGCAAACCTAAAGCAATTCCATCCGTATTTATCCAGGGAAATTTTCGTTGCAATTGTTTGGCAGTGAGAATCTCATTGTTTGCGCCCATCTCATTTTGAACCATTGAATTTCGCTTTAACGTTTCGGCACCCTCTTCGGTGGCCAACATTAAATAACCATGCGGTGTAAAATTCACCTCAACATCATCATCAAGATGTTCTTTAACATTTCGCATAAAATCAGCACCATATAGACCCATTTGGATATTTTCCTCCAATGAAAATTGCTGTCGCAGACCACCCACAGACAGGGATGTCGATGCTCTTTCATACTACAATTAGAGTGAATTTAGAGAGATGTCATCGATATTCTTATTAGAATTTAACTTACTGTAGAATCTTTTTCACAAACAACAACATTTAGACCGGCCATTGCCCGTTTCTTCAACCAATAGGCAATGGACGATCCAACACCGCCGCCACCGATAATTAACACATCACAGTGCGTTTGAAATTCACTATCACTTCCATTGTTTGGACCATTTGTTGACTGTATTTTTGTTGAGGGTAATATAAAATTTTTCACTTTTATCATGTCATTTTTGAGCAAACGAACAGTTCTATTGAACGGATGTTCTGGCGGTGGTGGTTGCGGATATGTCGGTCTTATTTTATGATCATCACATAAACAACGACAGTAAAAAATTCTTCGAAATTTATTTAATTGATTTATTTTGGATAAATGCATTTTAAAGAGATTTTCTTCTTAAAATTTTTCAAAAATGCGTTGTGCTTAATTGAAATTATTTCATCACTTAACAAAGGACTGAAGTATTTGATTAGACGTTGTGATAATATATGAATTGATTTGTTAAAAAAAATCTTTAATCAAACCTGATAAGAAATAAATTACGTCAGTTATAGATTTTTTATATTTTTATTTATGAACTATTTACGCTGAAATAGAACGTGTGCAATCCAAATAGTTGCAGATGCAAAATGTAAACACCATTATATAACCTCAAGCGGCTGTCAATACATTCCAGGATCCACATATCGACGAAATGGAAATTGTCCTTTTCCATTTTTGTATAAAGACCAATTTAGTTGTTTGAAGTAGAATTTCAATTTTTCGCGTGAACTGGTGTTATCATAGATAAAGTAAATATAGATACTGAACTATATCTATCTCATTCCAAAATTATTTTGAGTTGATAGCCCCATCATCTAATTCCCATTCTATATTTTAGTTTGATTTTCTAGCTTCTCTACGTTCACCGCAAGCAGAACGAAAATTTATTTTTTGTTTTCTCTAATCTCCACTCATTCGTGCTTCATGTACAATATGTCTAAACGCTTAAATGTCAAAACGCTTACACGCTTAACGTCTAAAAACGCCTAAAAATACAAATACACCATTCGTAATTGATCGTCTATGGGACCCTTAAAACAGAGTTAAATTTATGACTGTCTATTACCATAGAGTGGTCCATATCTTTTAAATTATAATTTTAATTACATTAAACGCACTTCCTACAATTTGGATGATGTTTGTGGATCTTAAAATGAAAGGTTTGCCAAATGCAATCAGAAATGGCCGCCAAGATTAGTGCTTCGATTTCAATTTAAATCGTACATTTTTTTTTATAAAATTAAAGTATTTTTCTGATTGCTATATCCATTAATTATATTTCAATTGATAATTGAACAGTTTATGTACATTTTTCAATCTACAAAGGTGTAGATATCGTGAATATTCCAGGTAAAAGGTAATTTCTTTTATAGTGACCGCATCATGCCGCCGGGTGACATTTTGGTTTTTTTTTCTAGATTTTACTAATAGACAAAAATGAGACGCAAAAGCGAACGGAATAAAGCTACCACATCGGTAAGTCCGGAAAAATCAACAAGAAGAACTCCACGACGAAGTAAACGTTCTCATTCGAGAACTTCCGACATGGAAAAGCATCAAACTGATAATGAGAAAGAACAGTCAGGCCGTGATTCTAGTTCGGATAATGAGGTAAGTCAAATAAAATCCCGACGAAAGCTAACTCGTGCTATGAAGAATGTGTCCGATCAAAAAGAAGAAAGAGTTTCGAGATCGAGACGTAAACTCGTACCCAAAATAGACGTTGAAACAGTTGTGGAAGAGGCGGAGAACATTGAAAATGGCGATAATACTATTGAAACCAATCCAGAACCAGAGAAGGTTGATGTTAGAGAAAAATCTAAATCAATAGAACGAAAATCTGAGTCACCAGAGTTAAAGGCAAAATCAGTGGAACGGACGCCTGTATCGCCAGAGATAACGTCAAAATCAGCAGACCGAATATCTTTGTCGCCTGACTTAAAATCACATGAAAAAAATGTTGATAGCGAAATAATTAGCGTAAAAGATGACAGTATTTCGTCTCCACAAAGAGAAATGTCTCCAAAGAAAATATCGGAATCACCAGAAGAAAACTTAACGAGCAAAAGTCCAGAAAAAGATACATCACCACAATCTAGCAATACAGAAACTGACAATAATAGTCATTCGAACAATCACAGATCAGAATATAGAACCAGTAGAGAACATCATAAACGTAGAGAAAAAAGTTCATCGTCATCGTCATCAGAACCGGAAGAAAAGAAAATTCCAGAACCAGAAATAACTCCTGTCAAATCTAAGCAGCGTTCAAAAACACGATTCAGTTCACCATGTAAAAATGTCGAAAATAGGCCTGTTGAAAATATTCTTCCAACCGAACCTATGGATGTTGATCGGACTGATGATACTGACAGTGTGCCAGAGATTATCATGGTGAATAAATCTAGCACACCGGAACCGGAAAAAATGAATGAATCAGAGAGTAAGGATAGCGACAATGAAAAGCCTCGAAGTGAAAAAGGAGACAGTGGAAAACATGACAGTGAAAAAGAAATGGCTGTTGAGAAAAAGGAAAAACCAAAACGTAAACGAAAATGGTTATCACAGAAGAGCACTGAACCGAAACCGTATGTTTTGGCTATATCGACCGATTCATTAAGAAATCTTATATCGGACGTTAAACCGGTTCCACTCAGTGATATACGTTTGGAATCGTCACCAGAACCGGAAATAGTTTCGGTTGACGTTGAGGAAAAGAAACCAAAAGAAAAAGAACGTCCACGAAGACGCGATCGTGGTGATGAGAAAAAGATCGAATACAAAATAGAAGAGAAGAACATACTAAGTGCAAATCGAAAAATTTCCGTTATAAACGATGATCACACAATGGTTCAGAGACCACCAAGTCCTCCAAAGAACAGCTCCAGCAACATTCTCTATATAACCAATTTAGTTCGTCCTTTTACGGTTTTGCAGCTGAAAGGACTACTTGCTAGAACGGGTAAAATTGTGGAAAATGGATTTTGGATTGACAAAATTAAGTCAAAGTGTTTTGTTAAATACGAAACCGAAGAGTAAGTTGAATTAAAATTGGGATTTCTTCAATTTTAACGTTTTTGTTTTTTTTTTACAGCGAAGCCGTCGAAACAAGACATGCTCTACATGGTGTCCGTTGGCCAGCGTCTAATCCGAAATGTCTGAACGTCGATTTTGGCACCATCAATGCAATGGGCAAGGCCATTGCATCAACCAGCGAGGATGTGCAAAAGGAAGGCATCGCCGTACGTGAGGAACGTGTATCTGGAGGATGGGATCGGTTTGAGATGGAAGAGCGAAGGGTAAAATCAATCATATTAGGACGAATGATTTTCTTTCACTTCAATTATAATTTTATCGCATTTTAGAAGGAAGTTCCGGTTAATCGGCCTATACGGGAATGGGATGTTGGCAAAAAAGAAGATTTGGCAAGGGATCGCGATCGAGAACCAGCTAGGGAAAGAGAAAGAGAGCGTCAACGAGAACGGGAACGTGACAACCGTGGCAAGGAAACGGACCGCACCGAACGCCGTAGACGTTCAATGGAAAGAATTCGAAGGAGTCCATCTTTATCACCACGTAATAAGAAACAAAATTACTTTCAATCGATGTATGAGATTTGATTTTTTCTAAATAGTTCTTGATACCGCAGCTCGTAAATTCCATCGAAAAGAGAATGATCCGCCGATACGACTTCTAGACGATTTGTTCAGAAAAACAAAAACGGTGCCCTGCATTTATTGGTTGCCGTTAACTGCTGAACAAGTAAGTAGAACATTAATTTCCAGCTAATTTAGTTTGTCTTGCAATATCCTGACCAAATCGGAACATTTTATTTATCGAACAAGGGAACATAATCAAAAAGTCTTTGGAAACCTGGAATCGGTCTCCAAAAATGTGTATTGATAATAATTAATGAAGGAGCATAGGCAATCCACACAAAAAGTCGCCACCTTTTTCTGTTCATTGCCAAAGCTTTTTACCGCCGACCACTAACCCTTATAAGACCACATTACAAAATATTGAAATTCCGTTATTTGCACTTCAAATTCTATAGTATCTTTGGACGAAAATTATTAGATAATTTGTAAAAATTTTTGGTCAAAATAGTTTTTCCAAATTTTCACTTACAAAAATACCCTTTCATATACAAAAATTCCCTTTCTTATACGAAATTGATACCATCCTGGGAAGAGTAGTGAAGAATAGTTTAGTATGGAAGCCGTGAAACTTTACTTAGCAACCTTTTTTTTTTTTTTTTGTTCTTCCAGATTGCCATAAAAGAAGAAGCTCGTCGAAAGCATGTTGCCGAGCATAAACGACGTATTGAAGAAAGCATTCAAAAAGAAAAGGAACGCGGACGCGAAAGGGAAAAGGAACGTGAAAGAGATCGTGACCGAAACAGAGAGCAGACAGATCGGTCTGCGGATCGTCGTCGAGATCCATCGAGAAATTCAAAGAGCAAGGATGGTGATCGCGATCGTGATCGACGTCGCTATTAGGAGGCAATGCGTAAAAAGAAAAAAAAATAATAAAAAAAAAATATTATATGGAATGTGAATATTGGATAAAAGGAGGATATTTAGGAAATGTATCTCAATGCAGCAAAAGGACGACATCTGCCGCAAAACATTGAGCTGTAAGGGTCTGTGGAAACATTTGTTTTTCATTATTTTTTTTTATTTTCTTTCAGTAATTAAGGCGGATTTGCATGTATAGGAATTTTTTTTTTCTTCTTAATGTGGAAATTCGCAATTTTGCATAATTTTTTTATTTTTTTTTCTCTCTTGTCGTAATTAACTCATTCATTCAGAAGTCGTCGTTTTGCTACCCTTTGATTCAATATTTAACACAAATCATAATTAACATTTTTAATGAAAAGAAATTTCTCTAATAACTTAATGTGTGCAGACAGGCTGCGTACATCTTAAATTTTGCACATACAATTTAAGTATTTTATCTCTAGTTATAATATGTAATAATTTTTAGCTCTTTTTTTCGCGTGTAGGTCATAAAAAAAAAACAAAAAACAAAAAAAAAAAACAATGAGAGTATTAAGCGCATTCAACACCAACAATTTAATATTTTTGATTTAAAAAAAAAAAAAATAATTTTCTTTTAACCAGAGAGAGAGATATGCTGTCAAATGTTTAAAAGTATCGATTTATGTTATATTGTCAGAAGCCGATAACTTCCTCTTCTACTACTTGTGTTGACTTGACTTTACTACATCGCAGGGCTATGTTCGTTTGTTTCAATGATACACGATCTCTGCTACCAAGTCGTTTGTGTTATTTTCGTCAACGATGCGTGTAACGATAAAATAAAAATAAAAAAAAAACCAAATCCGGATAGTAACTAAACAACTTAATAATCACTATTTTCCGGTTATTGCTGTGCACCCACACGCCCACGCCCACTAAGCCTACAGAACATCAGGATAGATAGATTTGAGCAATACAAAATTTGTTCACACATGAGATGGGCAAACAACTTAACAGAAGGATTAACTTATGGTTTGCAGTAATTTGCCATTTAACGGTGTATATTTACCGTTAAAAAAAAAAAAAAAAAATTTGGCCATCTTAAGAAGCAACGCAACATCCACACAAATGCACGGGGCAGCCAACCAAACAGACACACACAAACAACAATTTTCCAAAATTTATTTTTGCGAAAATGGCTGGTTGCAACAATTATGTTTTAAAAATATGGAGTTCATGCCTTTTTTGCGCCCCAAAAATTGACAGGCTGCAAGTTATTTGGAGACGTACACGTGAGACGTTTTAATTAAATGTAGATAATAATATCGTTGGTAAAATCTTGGAGTAATAATATATCCGGTTTAAAATTAAATAAAAAAAAAAAAAAAAAAAACAAAATCCACACTATTCTGCTACTGTAGCTGTAATCAATTTATCATATTATGAAAATAAAATATAAAAAAAGAATAAATTAATGATCTTTAATTACATTAGAAAATAGAATTAGAAATGCTATAGAAACGACATGATTACGATGTCAAGGTCCACTGAAGGACAACGTAAGCAGCTCCACTTGTACAAACTGGACAGGACACGAGATCATGCACAATAATCTACACATAGTCTGGTTGGCCTAGGCATCCCAAAATCCTCACTAAAGCGATTAGTAAAATTTAAACACAAACATAAATAAATGGCAGGGGCTAATTCATTCATCTCTACTACTAAAGTAATAGAAGCCCTAAGGCTTCTACCGAGAAACAACTTACGCATACAATTACCCGACAATCTTGCACCTCACATCTATTGGCATAAAAACTGGGAGTGTCTCATACTAATTCCATTGCGACATAAAATTCTTGGCTCATTCCGCGACAACAGTGGGAAAATTACATGAACTTTCAGCCTTTTCATGACATAGTGGAGTTTGTGCGTATCGCGAGAAGGAAGTTTATTGAACCAAAGGTCACACAATTTTGGCATATTATGCTCTTCGTTCCGGATGACTGGTTATCTAAACCTATAATCATCATATTTCAAAGTCAAACTTTCACTTCAATTTGTAAGTTTCCGTTGTTGCGTTTTCGTTCTGTTCTGGAACAAAAGTGAAAATTCCATCTCATCGAATGCCAAACAATAAAAATAAAAAAAGGTTAAAAGAAACCTCTGACAGATGTCAAAAGTAACTTAAGAGCCAGTTAGTAGTTAGAGAAGCCCGGGATCTACATGTAAAATAAAAATATTCAAAGGCAAGTTCGGCCTACTGCAGAAAGTTCCTAGGTACACAAAAACACTTTTACAAAGTTTGATTTTCAGCCTAAATATGGACCAGCGAAGGAAATTTAGTCGTCAAGTTCTTCATCTATCCACATACGGTGAGAGATTATAAACTGATATGCTCAGCTCACTACGAGGAGCACATTTCCTCGCTTCATCAATAATAAGTGGCAAGTGGCAATAAGCCTGGATAAAGTGGCTATGCATCACACCTAATCTATTCGGCGCCAATCGTTCACATCACAGTCTTCTACTATTCTAATGAATAAATTTTTGATTGTGTCATTATTTCTGTTCAAAATTGGAGCACCCTATCTGGACATTTCTTGGAACAAATTTAATTTAAATGTTCACTTGTTTTTTAGGTCGTTCTCTATAAGTAAAATTATATCCAAGCGCGTAAAAAAGGGAAGAGGAGTTTTGCAAACATTTATCTGGTTAAGTTGAAACAAAATGCCCAGTAACTAAAGTAGTATACGAACAGTACAGCTAAAATTGCTTCCCCACTTCAGAGTTTCCGCACTTATTTTACATACAAATTTATAGACATTTTCCTCTACTTACTATATGGCGGGGGGGGGGGGGTACCTTATACGGGGAAAAATTCTAACGTTTTGGGCAATTTTCTATTTCAAAAATCCTTCTTGAGAAGGCTGTTTTTATGCAAGACATTGTGATTGCCGTTGGGGTTGAGTAATGTACGTTAATTAAGCCGTCACATGCATATCCAACTAATATTTACTCAATCAACTCAGAAAAAAGGCTTTGGTGAGAATTGAACCAATGCCAGGGCGGAATCGTCATTGATTCTAGGTGTACGCATCCGGTTTTTAAAATTTTCTATAGTCCGATTGCATCCAAGCATGTCTGATGGTTTACTCTTGAAAACGATAGTCATTTAGACATACTGTTTTTGTTTCTTTAAGCACTTTTACTATAACATTTCACACCTAATGTTCTAGGCGTTCTAGTTTAAGCCATTCGATCGATTTAATCCATATATTTTCGAAATTTCTACCTCTAGATTATACTTAAAAAAAATTATTGATTAATTATATATATTTATTTATAATATAATACAAACTATTAAACTATATTATATGAAATATATAGGGCATGTAATAAAATGCCCCAAATAATTAGTAATCGATTGACAAAATTGGATTTTTGTACTATTTTATCGATTGCTGTGATATTTAATTATGTTTTTATCGATATTTAAATATTAAAGTTAAAAAAATATTATTTTAAATTTTATAATAATACAAAGATTTTAAATGAGAAAAAGATTTTAAAACAAAGCCGATAGCTTCCAAACGTTACGATATTCCGTTGTCTAATAAAATTATCCTCCATAAAAAAAAAAAAGTTGGCGTAAGATTTTCTTTATTCGTCCTTGTTATTTATCATGTATTTATGATGTATGTTGTAAATTGTAAATAGATATGTAATGTATAAGTGTAATAATAATTATTATTAGGTTTTTGTAATTTTTCGAAAGTCACCGAAATATCGCAACATTGAAAACTTCCACTTGCATAGAAAGAGATCATTTTTGCGACATACATACAAAAAATATCATGTAACGAAATTCTACTGACCCATTTTTAACTTAATTATTATTAATTTTTATATAAATTTTTCATTTTTTTTTTGTCTGGTTCTCTGGTTTTACAAACAAAATGTACAAACCATCGACATAATATGTAAGTAGTTAGTAAATTTTGGTTATTGTGTAGTAAAAAGCTTTGTGTTCTGGTTGCAGTAAATTGAAAAAAAAAACATCCATACTGGCATTCTCTTTGTTATAAAATTTTTTAATGAAGAATAGTGCTGCCAACATAGTAAATTTTTTTTGAACTAAATTTTTTATTTTTGTACTTCACCGGTCAGGTAGGTTCAACGTTCAACCGAATTCGATAAATTTTATCTCGAAATTAACTTTTTTGATCAATTTGTAGACATGGAACGTCCAAAAATGGCTTAAATCTCGTTTTGGAAAAATTGAAAATTCATAATAAATACTAAACAGATCCCAACAATTACAAACACCACCTTTAATTTGATCGTAATTTTAAGGCTGCACCTCCATCCTCCTTTAATTGACATAATGTTTTTAACTCAATTTTCTATCTCACCATATCGTTTGGCGATTGTTCAAATATTTTTGGTTCTAATACATATAGATACTAATCTGTAATTATTCTTATGGATCAAAAGTTTTTTTTGTTATAGATTCTATAAACCCACAAAATGTTAGCCTACATTATATAACAGTCATTTGAGGCAGCCAATCTATTATTTTAGTCCACAACACTAAACTAATTATTAATATTTCTAACACATCCAACCACCAACTTACCCCATACTCTCTTATCAATAGTTTGTAAAAAAAGCTATAAAATAATCACAAACAGATATTGCATTTTAAATCGAATAGACAAAAGTTTGACTTTATTTTTTCAAAAAGTTTCTTTATCAGCAACCACACTTCAGTTCTAGTGTGTCTATGTATATAATAATTAATAATATTGTTATTTAACTTGGTTATTGGTTAGAATTTAATAATAAAATATTTTTTTGTGTTTATTAAATAGAAAAAATGTGTTTCCATATACCGAATATAATAAAAATTGACAATTTTCAGTAAACATTGTACGCACGCGCATAATATTTAAAATATTTAAAATATAAACTACAGCTATAGATAAATTGAATAATGGCGGCTCGTGAGAATCATCAATCTAATTCTAATTACTCCACGTTTTCGTTTAACCGAATGACTACATAGAAACCCCACCCCCCATAACAATTTTGTCCTGCCTCTGCACAACTAGTCAAGCACTCTCTCTCTCTCTCTTAAGAGAAATAACGGCGGCCATTTTCTATCTAGCACTTTTTGATAAATCGTCCTATTTGTCCCATTTGTTATATTATTTGTCCTTATAAATTATCTTCTCGGAGATGACAACACAATGTATTTGATGCGATATGCGACAATGTAACGCAACAATATAACAATCGGTATAGTGACGTCATACCCGATAATTCTTAACTATACCAAAAATGGTGACAGATTCGATTTCTGACCTCTAATTTCAAATGCATGCCACTAATCGGTATATTATATAGTTGAAAATGTTAGCTATGACGTCACTAATAAATAATTATTGCGACATTTTTAACACTACCATCGCCCTTACAAATATTAAATTCGTTCAAAATCCCAAGCACAATCTAACGTGTTTTTTTTTTATTTTTCAGTTGGTAGTAGGCAAAATGGATACTAAAATTATTTAGTCAAAATTGTAATGAAAAAAAAGTGAAATAGACAAAATAGTTGAAATAAAAAATGTTTATTATTTATATGACCGACATTTTAATCGAACTAAAAAGTTAATATCCAAGTCTAGAAAAAATAGTACTTTTTCTGAGGGCTTACTATTGAAAACGATAGTCGTTCAGGCGTATTAATTCTTTAAGCTCTACTAATACAACAATTCGCCAAATATCAAACCCGCCATTATTTTAAGTTTAATAGGCTTTTTTGACGGCACCAATTTTAGCGGGCGTATTCACGCGGTCAACGATGCTGTTGCCAGAGTAAAAAAAAAACGATAAACGACACAAATACGCTCGTATCGTTTTCAAGAGTAGACCCTCTTTATGATTTGGGTTATTAATTCTCACGAGCTGCCACCGAGATTGATGCTTAGATAAGAAAACGATCAACGAAAAATCTAGTTTTACTAGAAAAATGGGAAACACATTTTAATTTTAGTATTTTTATTATATAATTGCTAAATATTACCTTTATGTATGACTATTATTAGCATAATAATTGATTAAAACTACATCTACAAAGAAATTACGAGATATATAAAAAAAGATAAAAAATAAGAAAAAATCCGATACAACTAGGTTAGAAAATTAAAAAAAATTAAAAAACTAAAAACAATTGGAAAGTTAGTAAAAAAAAAAATTTCCACTACCTCGACTGGGACTTGAACCCAGAACCGTTCGTGTCTATTGAACCATTCTTCCAATTAAACTATCGAGGTTTGGTGAACTATTTCTTGGGAAAATTGTTTTTAGAAAAAAAATTTTTTTTTACTTTTCAGTGATATTTTTAGTAATTTTTTTTTTTGTATTTTAGTAGGTAAATATAAGTATGTATTGGTAAATTTATGTTAAAATATTTAAAATTAACGTAGTATGTACGTATATTAGTATTTTTTAAAATTTTTTTAGTAGATTACAAAAAATTTGGTAATCTACCGGTTTTTTTTTGTTTGTTTGTATATTTCATTTAATTTTTAAAAATATTTTTTGCTTTAAGCTTCTATTAAAAAATTTTCATTGTAGATATTTTAGTACTCAGAAGTAAATAATTAATTTTTAAAAAAACTGTTTCAGAAATAATTAAGAATCGATTATTACTAAAAAAAAAAAAAAATATAAAATAATAAATCGTTTCATAACGTAATTTCACAGAAAACATGTACTACAGTGTGTCACAAAATCATTCGTACAAATATATTTTCTATATAAATTTTGTACTACAATGATGATATATAATTATGAATTCTTACCAGCCCATCAATTATTTGTAAGATTTATGTGACAAATTTTCTTAAGCTTAAACTAATCCAGTGTTAGTATAAAATATCTTCTGGAAAATTATGTTGTGTTATTTGTGTGTTATTTTTTTAAATTTTCTTTTTACACATCAAATGATTTAAATGCTCACATAGACATCAATCAACAATATTTCTTAAACAACTACATACATAGAGTAATAATTATAAATATTCTTAAGAATATTGTGTTTTATTATTAAAATTAAAGAAGAAGAAATTAAAAAAAAATAAAAAATTATATAAAAAGTACAGTCAAAAAAAATGGTTCTCACACAGCCTTACTCACAGAAGACCGTCCATTTAATGGAGTGTACCAATGGGCTGTTACTGTTTGAAAGTGAAATTATTTTCGATTCGATGACGAACACACTTTAGCTGATTATGATAATTTTTCCATTCTTATGTGCTAACTATAGATCTATTAGATAATTGTTAAAAGTAAAAATAAATTCACGGGTTCAAAGTCACTTTCAAACAGTAACAGGGGCAAATGATCTGCTGCTGTTAATTAAAAATATGTGGAATTTATTGATAATTTGTTTTTTTGAACAAAAAATGTTTGTGGCCCAATGGAATTGTAGATATTTTGAAAAATTCTAATTAGATGTGATGTTGTTTAATGATGATAATACATGACCCTATAAGAGTTGCGAAAAACTAACCGGAAAAGCTTTTGGAAATTTCATCTGAAGTTGAGCCTTATGTAGGACATGATATGAAATTAATTGGTTAGGATTTTTCTAACAAATACATAGGCAAAAAAGTCTCAAATTATATTGTAAGCTATTGTTGGCTAATACTTCAACTTTAGCCCGCTTAAAAATGATTACAGAATGACTAAGACTCAAATGCCTTTTTGGAGAAAAAAACATTCTTTTTGAGTCCTTCTTAGAGAAATTAGACTGAGATTGTGTCACGACCTTCTGCTAACGACATTAATTCAGTTAGACGTTAAACGTAAAATATTGGTAAAGGGATTCTGGGCAGAGATGGACGCTAAAGCGAGAAAACTTGTTCGCCAAGTCAATAAAAACAAAACGCCACATATAAGATGTGGTTGTCGAATGTCGAGGAGTATAATTTAGAATTTATATTGACAAAGAATAAGCCTAATGCAAGAAAACAGAACAGAAACATCAAGGGAATTATTATTAGTCGTCAGCCTTTTATTATGTATGTAAGTCGGAGGTGACAGTTGGGCTCTATCAACGAAATAGAGAAATTGTCACCCCGATCGATAAGAAGATTAGTTCAACAAGAAGATCGATGGCGAATAAGCACCAATAGTTCAACGTTGGATGGCCCACATTTAAAAAGTGAGCAATAACCAAATAGTTGAACTTTTTTTTAAATAATAGAACGGTGGAAGCGCCATGTACTACGGGAAGGAGACTATAATTTCAGTAACTTAATTGCTCGATTTGTAAGAACGCTGATATTATTTTAGAGGCTGATATATTTCAATCGATTAATAATTCACTTTGGCAATACTTCGTTCTTTGACATTTATTAGAAAATGTCAATCGACTTTAAACGATCATTTCATAGCGCTAGACTAAACCACAGTTTTAAATGCAGGGGGGTCTATTATGAAATTTGAACAAAATCGGAAATCGATTTTTGTACTTTTGTATTATGACATTCGATATGATATCCGATCTGCATATAGCATTATGAAATCAAAATTCGCCTTTTATTCCGAAACCGATATGTCAAATATGACATTTCTTATATTTAATTTGCAAAGGGCCCGAACTTATTTTTAGGATGAAGAATTTACACAAAAAATTACTTGTTTTAGTACACAAATACCGACACCACAATTTTACATGAATATTTATACAATGGAAACGAAAATTAGCAATGCTTGCCCAAATATAACCATAATTAGTGATGGCTCCTCTTAAAGTAAAGAATTGGATGGCACCGGAGAGGCCCCGTTCGGATGCAAAGGGTTTTGATATTAATTAATTATTGATGATAGTTCAATGACCGAAAATACGACAGCGTTCAGAATTACCACAATATGAGGTGGATCGTAGATATTCGTACTTTCGGATTGCATAACAGCATTCATACCAATTGGATTGTTGATTAAAAGGGCCACCCTAGCCACAAACATTAATTCCAAATGGAAACAAATTATCAATAAATCGAAATTTCTTTTAATTAACAATACTGGGGTAGTTTTATGATGATTCGTTTTGTTTTTTTTTTTGTTTTTTTTTAATGAAAATGATTGAATGAAAACAGCAGATTTTGCCTGCATCGCGTATAGTACGTTGCACAGATTCTCACGTCGCAGCTCTCACCTGCTTCTGTGCAACTTATTATACAATAGAACATTGTTCGAAAAATTTAAGTTGTTTTAAAGTGCACCAACAATATTTAAAAACCGCCCTTATTAATTATAAGTATAAATATTAATATGTTAAATGTCTGTTTAGAAATGTAATTAATTTTATTTAAGGCTACTCTTGACGGTTGAGGGTAATTCAATTTCATTTTATACCGCTTGGAGCCGTTCCAGAGTAGCCAAAAATAAAATTAAAAAACCCATTACCTGTTAATAAATGTTTTTTGTTTTTTTTTTTTTTGAAATAATTTAAAATGAAGATTTTGATCCGTCACTGTCACTTTGTTTTTTCGCGCTCTCTTGTAAACGGAACATTTATCTGATCATCTCTATTTAGTAGTCACCGTCATCATCCTCCATTGTAAAGTCACTTCCAAAGCCAGAATCACTACATTGCTGCGATGAACTATACAAAACGAATCAAATTAAACAATTTGACATCACATTTGAAAAATCACATAAAATTCTACTTACTTAATGGCTCTATATGTGAAGAAGACAATACGTTTTAGTTTCTTATTGTAGAAGAAATAGTTAAATGACCATAAGCAACCAGGTTCACTGTATGGATCTGAATTTAAATCGGGATTATAGCTGTAAATGTCACAATCGCTTAAATTGATTTCGTCATCAATTGCTGACCATAGTGCTTGCCGTAAACTTTGATACTGTTCACCGGCAATGGCCGATAAATGATCATGTACGGAACTCATAACCCACTGTACAGATGACTCTTTGCTAAACTCGTGACTCTGGAAATATATGATCGAATTTTATGCCAGCGATATTTATGCTCATAGAAAATCGAGAGAGAAAAAGATCTTCTGGACTAATAGTTTTGGGAATGTCAGAAGTTACTCTGTGGACTGTCTAATGATATGTCGTTAGAGATACATCAAAATATATCGGAAGTTGCCTTCGTTCCTCTGTGTTTCTCCACAGTTTAAATCTATTTATACAAATTTGGGAATAACTTCGGTTATCTTTCATTAATTCTTCATTTGTTTGGTTAAATGGTAACAGAATGCAAAAAGAGAGCTTATCATATAAACATACGATGAGTGTCTTCCATAAAGAAGAACACATACCAAACAGACAAGTGTTCGGAGTGGAAAAACTAAATGTACAGCTGGGAACTTCTCTAGATCAATTAGGCTATTTATTGTTATCCTCATAGAACCATTTAAATATTGAATAGATTTACCCGGAACTTATTTTTCCGT
Organism: Platyura marginata; assembly: GCA_026745375.1. Classification (NCBI taxonomy): domain Eukaryota; kingdom Metazoa; phylum Arthropoda; class Insecta; order Diptera; family Keroplatidae; genus Platyura; species Platyura marginata. Next base: position 27,496 of record JANSTT010018447.1, read on the forward strand.
ATAATTTTAGAAAACAATATACATTGGCCTAAGTGCCTGTCACTCTATTTTTCCTGATGATATCTTGGAGGATGACCTCGAACTCACTGGGGAACCAAAATATGCAATCTTAGACAAACATTTAAACTTATTGGGACACAGAGGGAGGCAAATGTGTCTAACTATGTTAAAAATGTTACCCCCTTGCAAAAATAGGGGGAAAAAACCTTCACACTAAAAAATGGAATACGGGCAAAATAAATAACTCACCTTAGCATCAGAAAAATCATAGTCCGGCTCAAAAGCAGCATTCAATGTTGCAATCAAATAGAATAAACTACGTCTAGATATGGTGTCGCACAGCATCACTCCCTCATCACCCGAATTACTGCCATGACCAAATTTCGGTGACATATCCATTACCATTTGTGGCGGTGACAAGGCCTGCAAATCATTCGGACCAAAACCAATAGTTTCGGCAGTGAATTTCTTATACAAAGCCTTATCGGAACCGACCATTTTGCATGAGTAACTCTCAATACGACCGAAGATTGTGCTATCACCGGTTTTTATCGATAGGGCATTATTGATAGCCTCAAACCGTGAACTCTCCAATAATTTCATATTTGCGTAGGACTTCTTGACCTCTGCCTTGATAGATATTTTGTTATGCGATAATTTTTCGCGGTTGTTTTCAGTAAATTTTATTTATAAATTTGTTCGTTTAATGTTGATGTTTACCAATATTTGTTTGGTGTGGGTACGGTTTGGTTGTGTCTTATCTCTAAAAAAAATATTTGTGGTGCTCTTTGCGCTTTATTTAGGTTTTGTCGAACAATTTCTTTCAACGATGCGATTAAAATGAACGTGATTTAAAGCTAATTATATATATTTATTGATTGTAAATATATATATTTGCAATTTACTTAATTACTGGGTTGAACTATTATACAGCTCAAAGGTGATGATGACCAACAGCAACAGGGTGGCGATATTATTTGCTTGAGACCATTGGAAGCACAAGAAATTCTGAACATGGTAGCTGGATGTATCGCAATTTTCTTTTTTATAGCTATGTGAATGAAATTATCGTTTTGCCGTTTATTGTCTCTGATCTTTGCGCACATTACGTGGGGAGCTACACTAAATTTGGCGCGGGGCTGATTGTTGGCCGCACACAATAACTTTACCGTTAGTGAAATTGTTTTTCGCCAACAAAAAAGAATTGTTTTTGTTTTATGCACTTGAACTATAAAATGTTGTTACATAAACTGTCCGTGAATGATAACAAAATATAAATCTTGCTAAGTAGGTGGGCGGGTATAAAAATAAAATCAAAAAAAATTATTTGGGGCGCTTTGTTTGACACTGGTCCCGCAAACTTTGCGTACTACAAGTGTTCAGAAAACATCTTTTTTTCACTCATTCTAAACGATTTCCACTGTAATTATAATTGCAGAACTGTTCACTTTGATTTAATAAATACAATACAAAAAGAATATTTTGTTTTTTACAATTTGGATGGACTTTATTTTCGAAACAAACAGTCACCTTGTTTGTGATTTCTATTTTTCTTTTGCGTCAATAATAACAATGGCCGCTGAATTTACTGTTTTTCTTTATTCAAAAATAGATTCGCTCGATTCACTGTTCTAGAAACATTTGGTTGTTGATTTGCATGAAATGACAAGCAATTGCTAACAAAATAATAAAAAATATGTTCAGCAAAGTCTGTAGTGAACAGTGTTGCCAACTAATAATTTTAAAATTATCAGATAATCTTATTTCATTTAGATTGACTTGACAGAACCCAACAATTAATTTGTTTTTTATGCAGGCTTTTTTTAGCGAGCTTTTTCTATTTTCTACAAAAATTTTCCCATTTTTTCCTTTTTTGCCCAAAACGGAAAATAATAAAATTCAACACGAAAAATGGTATCAAAATGTGATGATTAGTGGAGACGCAAACCTATTAAAGCTTTTAGTATGGTTTAGTTTTCACAGCTAAAGCGTGGAACCGGAAAAGAACAATCCGTGGAGGAAATGTTAAAAACGATTGACAATTAATAAACTAGGTAATTATAATCCATTTTTTACAATTTTAAATACTTGAGAGATTGACAACCAAACAGTTTTAGTCATAATAAAGATTCAGACAATAATTTCGAAATTGAACTACATAAGTACATACATATATACTCAAATTTACTCAAATTTATTTATAGATTTATTAATGATCATAGCGGTTTTTTAGGTGAGTAATCAAATACATAATAAAAATATGTTCGTGAATTTGTATATAAATTTTAATTTAAAATTAAATAATTCACTCATATTTAGTATGTATAAAAGATAGATTTTTATTTGTCCAAATGTCAGAATTAAAAAAAAAATGTAAATTATATTAATCACCACTCATTAAAAATCATGTAAATTATTAGTGAATTTGTAGATAAAATAGGCTGCAAATAAAAAACCGAACTTCCATTTAATGTATGGTTTTAGTTGAGATGGAATGGCTGTTCAACTGTCTGTAATTACGATTCTAGACAAATTGTGTAATTTTAAAAGCGCTGAATTTTGTTTGGTTTATTAAATATTCTACATACATATATAACCTTATTATGTTTGGAGCTAGTGCAATGAATTTTTTGGGTGGAATTTTTTTGGGGAAAACAATAAAGGATAAAATGTTTACCACTGTATGTCTAAATTATTGACATTTTCTAAAATAACTTGGAATACGTTTGGAATATAGAGAAAATGATTATGACAAAAATTATAGATAATAAAAAAATACAGATTTTTTTAATATACTAAAAAGTTTTAGATCCTACCGTTATGGCACTGCAATCAATTTTATATAATTATATCGCGGATTAAATGATTTTCTTTTTTTCTTTTTTCAATTCGTATTATTTAATAATGAATGAATACGTAAGTAAGTAATAGACAATAGACAAACAAGTTTTAAACAATACGGTAGATGTTGGATTATATTTTTAAAGTAATTTTAAGCTACAAAAAAAAAATATATTTACATATTTATTAAAAAATTAAATCATTGTAATTTAATGTGCCGTCTAACCCGGCGTTAATTAACTTAATCTAATAATTAAAAAAAAAAATTGAAAATGTTAGTTTTCAAAAAATAACTCAAAAATCTGTTCTGTAAAGAATATTCTACAATATTTTCTCGATTCAATCTAACCTCTGAGCAGATTCAAAAACCGCTTATATAAAATACATCAAATTAAATTACCAAAAGTTTAACTACATAAAATGTGTTATAAATAAATTATAGTATTATTTATTTACATACCTTAATTAAAAAGATATACACAAAAACATTGAGAATTTCCATACACATAATTCAACTCTGTTTGTCTGAAGTGTCAAGTCAACTAATGAACGATCCAATTTTCGTTTTTGATCGTTTTTAAAAAGGAGAATATAAATTTGGATCATTTATTCGAAAAATCCTCAATTAAGACGATCTTGATTTAGTATAGTAAAAACTCTCGTACGATACATTTAAAAGTTGCCGTGAACTCGAATAAGTTTTTGTTTTTCTTTTTTCTTTTTTTTTTTTTTTCGAAAAATATCTAAATTTTTATTTTCTTTTCCTTAAGAATTATATGTGTATAAATGCTCTCGTTAAATCGGCGCACGCAAATTAAGTGTGGGTATTAATAGCTGGCTGTGGCTCTATGATGAGTGAAAACTAAAAATATGTTTAATTTTCATTTCAATTTTTTTTTATTGAGCATATGATATTAGAGTTTATTAAACTGTTCAGTATGAGTATAGATATAAGTGGAAGATCGTGTGCGTTTTTGTGACAAAAGTGTAATCTGTGTGAAAAACCTAAACTTGACGATTTCTGAGGAAAAATTTACATTGTGCAAAAAAAAAAAAACAAAAACAAACAAACAACATAAAAACAATAAGTGGAGTTACAGGACTTTGTTTAAATATATAATCTGTAAGTATCTGCTGAATGGAAGTTATTTTTTCTTAATATAGATAGATAATCCGTATAGGAATCACCAAGTCTCACTATTTAATTTTATCATAAATATCTCATTAAGAACATTCATTACCGAGCAGTTGATTAATGATATTTATTTGAAAATTTACTATTAATTACTATAATTAAATTCATTGTACCTATAAGTTTTTCAATCTTTCAATCTAATACTATATCAATCATCGGCGCGATATTTCGTAAACTATACTACTACTCTTACAAACATTATGACTTTATGACGTAAATAGGTAACGATGACGCTACAGTGTAAACAATATATGTTAAAGAAAGCTAAAATAACTCAACAACATATAAGAAGCAAATCTTTGAGCGACACGGAATTTCATCAAGTCAGTTGCTAAAAGATATTTTATCAGATAGAGAGTTGTATCAAATAACTCTACATCTGTAGGAATAGTAAAGAAGACTTCGATTTAATTTAATTGGCCGTCAAATAAAATTAAAAAAAAATCTTAAAATAAAAACAGAGATTTTGTATAGAAGGAAGATGTTAATAATAAGGTCAGATGTTTGCGACAAATAATTTATTTCTTTCTGGTGATTCTTAATATTTATTTATTTCTAGCAACCACTATTCTTCTTTTTTTAAATTAAATTAAACCTCTTTTCATAAAACCATTTTAACGACCATTTTATAACCATATTTGAATACACTTGCAATCTGTAGAGGCTTATCAGTGGCGAACCGTCAAATAAAGTATATGAACTGCTGTTTCACCTAAATATGTATTTCAAAATATTCGCCTTCTCAATAAAAACTTTGGGTATTACTCGTTGGTATCACTCTAAGTAAAGTTTTTCTTATTGCGGTATCTAAAGCATAATTCTACAGTGTGTTGCCAACGAACTTGTGCCATTAGTATAATTCTGAGAAAATGCATCTATTTTTGTCATTTTTCATTGATTTTTTGGAAAAACCATCAATATATAGATTTAGATTAGAATTATTCGTCAACTATTTTGCGTACCATTGTGTCTCTGTTCGCTTATCTTTAATTTTTCGCCATTTTAGTGAAATATTTAAGTAATGATAATACGTCAAAATTTGCATATGTGCTGTGGTATTTTTTTAATAATATTTAAAGTAAGAAAATAATGAGATTATGCAAATTCTCAGAAATGGGGGGAAAAGACGTAGCACCAAAGCACCAAATCAATTACAGCTGATGTAATAAAATCAAATTTACTCTTATTTAGAGAGATTGGTAAAAAATTGGACATAAATCGCGAAAGTGTTCGGAGAATAATACCCAAAAATAAAGTAATCTAGCTAGAGCCAGATTAGAGGTAGAGCGAATTAATTTTCATCGACAAGTAGATAAAGGATAGGACTACTCAACAATAATTTGGGGGTCATTATAGTATCATGCCTTGAGGGGTGATTAGCGGGTCAAAGGTCAGCAAGTTTACAAAATCGGAAAAATTGCACGAAAATGACTCTGGAAAATTGGGGAACTGGAACATCGAAAAACCCTCTTGGTACGTAATAGCCTTTGGTGTCCTCTATCTAAAAAAAATATATTTACATGGGTGCGACCACTCACCTGGGCTACAGGTATGGTTTCATGACAAAATATCCAATTCGCTGTTAGAGGTTTCTAAAAATAGTAAAAATTCGGGATTCAATGTCACAAAAAAAAACTATTTTTTTTAAAAAATATGGAGGAATAGAAATAGGAATTAAAAAAAAAAACATATCAATATAAATATCCTAAATAGTGTCTTTGTGAAGTTTCAGTCGTTAATGGGTTAACTAATAAGTTCAAAATGTTTCTTAAGATTAAACTGATTTAAATTTTTTTAGACTGGACTAAATACTAAATACTACTAAACGATTGTCCAACATTGTTCGGCCCATCTCGAGTAATTAATGCATTTGAACTCTAATTTTTTGGTTTGACATTCGATATACTTATGTCGAATATATTATCAATTTACCAAAAAAAAAAAAAAAATTTGTTGTAATAAAGAAAAAAAAAAATACTAATTTGCACACAAGCCATTCTTGACCTCCTGAACCTGTTTAAACTCAAATAAAATCCATTAAATTAAATGTTTATTAAAGCGAGACTCACGAAAAAAAAAAAAAAAAAAAACAAAAATTGTTTTCTCAGCACAGATGACATTTTATTATTCCAGCGAGAATTACGTAGACACATTTTATACTAAGTTAGACTAAGATAAATCTTTTGTGTATATATAAAATCGAAAGTGATGCCCGAAATACTCATGTTTTATTAGTACATAAATATAAATATACATACTCGTATAGTAGTTCTCTCTATACTTTAAGAGTAAAATAGTACCCAGAGCTCAAACTCAATAGTTAAAATACACAAATTTTCGTTTCGAGTAGACATTTTTCTGCCAGAGATCATTGCATATAGTTACTAGTTAGTAGCACACATTTGGCCAACAGAAATAATTATAACAAAAAAAAAAAAAAAAATTTAAAATTTAGTATAAGAAGAGTGAGTACATCATCAGCATCATACACATAAATATTATAAACATGTTTCAATTGGAATTCTTGCAATAATCGAGCTTGTAGTTCGGTCTAAATTGCTAAATGTTTTTTAGTAACCGACTGAGAGTGGTGTTTAAAGTGTGCATGGTGATCAGTAATAATAATTTTTTTCGATTTGTATATTCATTGTAATATTGCGGCTTCCTCGCTAAGTGGGTAAGATGAATTTTTCCTCTACGGATTACAACTAACCGGGTGAGATTTTTTTTTATTAAGTTAAAATTGGTTTTTTTTTTTTTTTTCATTTCGCGAGTAGTTTGTTGAGTGGTGCAGATTATTTTTTTTTGTTTTTGTTTTGTTGTATATATAAATAGGTTTTATTTCTGAACATCAGTGACCTCATCTTATGTTAGATATTTTTTTTTCTCTCTCTTCAACTTGGTGTTTATTTTCTGTTAGAAATAATCTTTGAAGCACACATGTTACAATTGCATTTGCGATTAGATAGATTATTAAGTATGTAAAGTTGAAATTTGTTTCTTCTTCGATTTTTTTTTTTTAAAAAAATTCGAAATTAAATATTCGTTAGATATTGAACTCAACACTCTGTTGTATGAGTATAGTAAATATGAATTATATATGTTATAAGAGATACTATAAAATGCTTAATTACTCATTATCAAAAAAGAAAAAAAAAAATTTTGTTTACTCATACGAGTACAGCTACCTCTCGCTTTGTTTAGTTCCGTTCTATACAATCGTAGACTCGTGTATTTCGTATGTATACTAACGATTTTTTGAATTTTTTTTTTTGGAACCAAGCCAAGAGTGCCTTCTTCATCTTGTGTTGATATTTTCTCATTCGGTGTGTATTTTTATACTTCATCGAAGAATGTCACAGAATTGTATTATTTCTAGAAAATTAATATTATTCGGGGGCATATCGGTTTAAAACAAATTACATCCGTTTTGTCTTGTTAACGAATTTTCTTTTCTTTTCTTTTTTTTTGGTTTTTTTTTCATTCTTTTTTGTCTAAATGAATTACGGAAGAAAAGTGTGGAAAAATTGTTCAAATATTTTATTAAAGTGATTGGCATTGGCATCAAATGTATCGGAAATAGTATATATATATGTATATATAAATAGTTAAGAGTGTGTGTATTTGTCCGGTGATAAATCAATATTTAATTGTACGGATTTTAAAGAATTGACGCCTAAATGGCTACTATATGGTAAATGTAGATGTTAAGACGATTTGGTGATTATAAACAGCGGAAATTTGTGTATTTCTGAACACGGTATTAAGTTACCTTGCTAACCGCTTATAGCGCGTGCGAACGATAAATAATAAAGGTAAACATTTAGTTTAAAAAAAAAATAAATAAAATAAAATAAAATGATTTATTTGGATCTTTCTTTGCTTGATGTTTAATTTTGAATTTCTAAACGTCTTTTTGTTGGCTCTATTTTTCTATTTTATTATTAGAACATCGAAAAGGGATTGTCGATGCAAACAGTGAAAGAACACTAAGTATATTTCTATAATTTTATATCAAATAAGTATATGTTCTGATTCCATATAAAATGATTTTAGTATATAGACTATGATGCTATGTTTATTTTTCAATTTTAGTATATTTTTTGTGTGCATAACTACGTTGAAAATGTTAAGAATTTCTTATGTTTCAAAAATATCGTATGTTCCAACTCAATAACACCTCTTTTATGTATTTTGCTAGCTTTATCTGATGTATATAAAAAGAATTTGCTCAAGTCAAAATAAACCAGTTAAAAAGTATAGTCAGTTGAACTGACTACATATATGTACTACCCTTATTATATGATTAGAAGTTTTAAATATTTAAATACTTGGACAAATACAAGAAAAGTATATAAAATCGATTGCAGTGCCATAACGGTAGAGTAAGGAAATTTTTGGCTTATTAATGAAATGTCCGTTTTTTTATTCTCTATAATTTTTGTTATATTAATTTTTTCTATATTCCGAATATATTTCGAGTAAATTATTAAAAACCCTAAAAACTACATAAAATTAATTGCAGCGCCATAACGGTAGGACGTGATAATTCAATTCTTTGATAGTTTCGTACAACGATGTTTTATATGTTTAAATTATTAAAATGGAAAGTATATACTTACCGCTTACGTACACTTATGCCTGATCAATGTTCATGCCAAGACACTGAACTCAGAACTTCCATTCTATAAGTTCTCTAGAATTTGCTAACAATTCTCTTTAAATTTTTGTATTTTTAAGACTTGATACTTCAGACAAAATTACTTTACATAATTTTGTGTGTAATTTTCGTCCATATGTATATTAATTAAATCTAATCACTTAAATTTTTAATTTTTTTTTTTTAATTTCAGACATTCTAAAATCTATTTTATGCGATAGAGTAAATTAGGTATGATTTTGGCAAAGTAAGAATATTTGAAACATCTGAAACAAAAATTATCTAACTAAAGGTATTTGTTCGTCAGAATGGGGCATGAAGGTTGTGACAAGTTGACTTGTACCAGAATATGAACCGAAAAAATGGACAAAAACAACTAGCGAGTGGAGGTGCTGCGCATTACTCAAAACAAGTTGGTATTAATTGTATATAATTGATTATTGCAAATATTTATATTAGATGGTTCCTCTCTCTCTGTTAAATTTGTAGTCAGAAAATGCGCTGGAACCGAGGCCCAGTTTTGCTGGTTTTCAATCATTTTTGAAATGGTTCAGAAAGAACGAACGAGAACGTTTTATTCAAAATACTTCAAAAAAAAGTGCCAATAGCCCAATTGAAAATGGTTATCATGAACTACCAGAAATTAAAAATAGAACTAATATACCAAGTCCAATATTTAGCCCAACACTGAGCAATGAATTATCGTCTAGTTCTAGCTGTGATAGTATTTTAAGTACTGCTACTACTGGTTTTGCATTTATACCACCAAATCAATACAGACCGTACGGAGATTTATCTCAGGTAATCTATTCACATTTACGTTTCTAAGTGTTCGGGATAATTTTTGATTCATAATTTTTGTAGCCAGAAAAATTAATAGCACCCGGACCATTGACAGATACTTATCGAAATCGATGGCAAGCGAACAGACATGCTAGAGAAGTCGATAAACAACTAGAGCTAACGCTTAGAAAAAAATATCATATTTTTGATTCCGATACATTGACCTCGGTTAAATCGACCGGAGATTATACAAATTCACATTATTCACATTTAAGTTTACCGCAGACAACGACTGCTACCTCAACGCATTATGCCGATACAGTTGGTCGATCATTACATACTCCAAAAAAATCACACCGACGTACTGTAAGCGATAGTTCCAAAGATAAAAAGGCCGGCGCCTATGTTCATGTAAAGGGGAAAAGAAAAGCTCCAAAACCACCTACAGAAGAGAACGGCAGTTCAACATTAAAAGGTAATACTTTACGCAATACCGGTACTTTATCGCCAACTTCAACTTTAGGCAGAAAGAAACGAAAAGCACCTCCACCTCCGTTATTGCATTGCTCTCTAACCGAAGAAGTTCCTATAGTCTTAGAAAACGGATTATTTGATGACGATGAAATAAAAGCCATAATTTCAGGTGGTTCATATAAATCGTCAGATACGGTAAATAATAGACTACCAGAAAAAATGGAAAAAGATACATTCGATGAAAGTGTTCCATGTACTGATACATTAAAGCTTGAGCGTGGCGTTCTTAAGTCAAATCGAGATATTTCAAAACTATCAATCGTTGAGCCTAAGTCAGAGGAACGAGCACAATTATCTCCATCAGCAATATCACCAAGACCATGGTATAAACGGTCACCAGCTACGAATAAGGATTCTTCAATTCCGTTTAAGAAGGAGATTGTCTTGCGAACAATGGAAAAGAGAAAAACTAAACAATCTGTTAAAGAAATTGAGAGTCCTCAACTCCCAGAAGTTGGATTTTGTCGAAATTCATCTATATTTGATGGATTTTTTGCGAGAGTAAATCACGATAAAATTGACGATTCAGAAAAACGAAAATCCGGCATTGGAATGCCTAATATTAGTGAGCTTGATCGCGAGGCAGCCGAAATCGTTAGCAAAGAACATGCTACGGAAAAAGCAAAAGAGAATGCTGAACGCGAAAAATACTATCTGACTGCAGAGGAGCTTAGTCTTCAAGCGGAAATGTTTGGAACAAGTGAACCATCTAGTCCAAATGAAATTGCTGTTCAGCGAACATCAACGAAAGATTTAATATCAAAATTCGAGAAAACAAATGAAACAAAATTCACTGTAAATGGTGCCTTCATAGATAAATCAGATCGAATGCATTCAACCGAAACGAATTTTAAATTTAGACTGGATCAGACCAATAAACAACAGTCAATGGTGCAAAATATTTTTAGCAATACCAGACAGAGTCAAGCGGCAACTAATGAAAAATGTGAATCAGAACAAACCTCGTTAGCGCATTATGTGTCACAACATAATAAAAATAAAAACACTGCCGAACCGGATGTAAATATAGATGAAAAGAAAATGTGGATTTGTGTATTTTGTACACTGGAAAATCCCCATTGGAGAGTGATATGTGAAGTCTGTGAACGTATCAGACCGTTTGATAAACAGCCGACAGCTGTGTCTGAATTACCATTGCAACAGGAATGCAGCAATCAATCTGCAAAAGTGCAAGTTACTAAAAATATTGTGAAAGAATCGAAAAATGATTGGGAAACAAAAGCTGAGAAAGTCATGAAATACTTTAGACCAAAGTCAACGGGCGGAGGAAATACATTGTCAAAGTCAGCGTCGGAGACATCAATTTGCAAACAATTTCCATTTTCTACTAGAAAAAATATTTCGCCCAGTAAATTGGTTGATTCTCCAAAATTTGGATCAAAGCAAAGATACGGTGACAAGCCAGATATAATTCGAACGCCACAACTTCAGAATAGTGGTACTGTTGAACAAGGCGGAGCACAGGACAAAGAAACAAAAAAAGGGCTCAACGCAAGTTCGGCTGTCATCACAACAGTTACACCAGTTTTTATTGGACCAACACCACAAAAACACGAGAACAACGATGATACCAACATCAATGGTACACCAAATATTGAGCAGATACGTTCAGCTCGCTTAGCTAAATTTACGGATCATTCAAAACCGAGTGAAACAAACACTAGCACTACAGCCGAAAGAAATGAAGCACTAAAGCCACTTTTAAACGATCGTGATTCATTGGAGCGGGAAAAACAACGTTTGCGAGAGATGATACGGGCAATGAATGCCCGTGCGTTGGCTGAAAAATATCCAGTAATTAAAAAAAGTGCTTCTCTGGACGAAACCGAAAATGAACCAAAACATTTGGATATTAAAATAGAAACAAATCAAAATGTCGAAGCACCAAAATTGGGAGCAATAAAAAAAGTGTTCAACTTAAATTTGGATATTGATGACAAGGAAATAGCTGACAGTACCAACTATAGCTATAGCACAAAGTCGGACAAAGAAAAACAAATAAAAGTCTCAAGTTTTGCCCAAACGTCTATCGTAAATAAACCAGTAAAACCCGAGACTCTTTTGTTGCCATCTCCGATAGAGGAACTTAACGAAGAGGATCGAAGTCCATTGACACCACCAGAAAAACCGAATAATTTTCTTGAATTCAAAGAAGATTCAATGTCTAATTTTTATGAAAATTATCTAGATGATGCTATTGTAGGTCACATTGACAAAGATCTAAAACAATTGGAGAAAATATCTCAGGAACTTAATACACAGAAAGGATTGGAAGATTTTAAAGCTACCCTAAAAACTACATCGAAGAAAATCAGCAATACTAATACTTTAGCGCTTAATAAGATACTAAAAAATTTGGAAACTGCAATTTCTAATGGAGAGCACGAGTTGGCTGCAAGCTTAGCAATGGATTTGGCTAAAATGAAAGTTTCACTGTCGGTTACAAAGCAAATAAATAAACCTGTGGCTGATGTATCAGAAGATGCAATGGTCATGTAAGTATTTGAATTTTTTTTTATTTTACTCTCGAGTCTTGATTTTAGAAAACAAAGAAATTGAAGGTCCTGCTTCTTAGATCTATTAATTAATTTTTAAGTTTTTGTATTTTTTTTTCAGAGTGGATATGTACGTAGAAGACAAAGATACACATAAAGGACCAATCCAATTATCTTTATCATCGAAACTAACAGTTGCTGAATTAAAAACCAAAATTTTCAAGGACTTCAAGATACCAAAGGACGTTCAACGATGGATAGTCAATAATAATCTTGCTGTTGATGATACACAAATGCTATCGAAATTCGGTGTAAAAGATAGAACAGTCATATATTTGTACATAATAGTACCGGAAGTGGAACAACTTAATGTAAAAAATACGCCAACCAAAATCGATCAACAAAAAACTTCAGCAGCTGAAGACAATAATGCGGACACAATCGATGTCGAAAATGAGATCGGTGCACAGGCCCTTCCATTGCCATTAAATGAGCTATGCGGTACGTTAAAGGTTGGATGGGCATGTCCGTTGTGCACGCTCATTAATTCACCAAATCGACCGGGATGTGTTGCATGTTCTGAAACTCGACCAACCACCTATATTATACCCGATCGATATAAATTGTCCGAAAGTGATTTTGAAATTCCCGAAGAATTGAAAAAATTTCTGGCTGACGAAGTTACAGATAGGGTAAGAATTCGAGAACCAGAAAAGTCAAACGATTTAAATAGAATTAACATAAATCGAAGGTCAACAGACATCTTCAATATTATTGTACAATCAGATGCGATGAAAAATGTTTCCGATGAAAATGGAAAATTCGATAAAAACCAATTCGTCACCACAGAACCAATAAAGAACAAAACAATGTTTCAGACATCAATTGTTATGACAGCGATTACGACCAGTCCAAATATAACGAAAAACAAATACCGAGGTGTTGATAATTACAATCCGCATGTAATAAAAAATTCTGATCAACAACAATCTCAAGGTGCAATACCAAAACCAAAAACCGATGATACGTCCACAAATTCGGAAGACACAAATGCACCAGAATCAATTGTCGTACCAACAAAATCAAAACATTACGAAGAATTACTGGATCTGGACAATTCCAATGCCATTCCTAATATTGAACCGTTTGAGTGTCCGATTTGTTTTATGAAATTTGGAACATCCGAAGGAGTTACACTTAGAGATTGTCTGCACACATTCTGCAAAGAATGTGTTGTAAATACTGTAAAATACAGTGATGAAGCAGAAGTAAAATGTCCATATATGGATGCTGTCTATAGTTGCGAGAGCATTTTGTCGGAGAGAGAGATTCGAGCATTAGTATCGAGTGAAGAGTACGAACAACATTTGGCAATATCGTTAAAAGTTGCCGAACACAGAATCGAAAATGCGTTCCATTGTAAAACACCAAATTGTCGAGGTTGGTGTATCTTCGAGGATAATGTCAATCAATTCAGATGTCCTATATGTAAAATAGCTAATTGTCTTACTTGCAGGGTAAGTGATATTCAAATTCGGAGGAGAAGCTTATAATTTTTTTGAATTTTTTTTAAATCCGTTAGGTAATTCATGATGGCCTTGATTGCAAACAGTATCAAGACAGAATGAACAGCGATTGTGATAGCAATGCTGAAGCAAGACGGACCAAAGATATGTTGGAAGAAATGATCGATAAAGGAGATGCCATGAACTGTCCTACTTGTCAGGTGGGTCCAAGCAATATTTACTTTTTAGAGAATATAATTTTTACACGGCACCAATACCAATTTCCGTTCAGGTGGTGCTGATGAAGAAATGGGGTTGCGATTGGTTGAAATGCTCAATGTGTAAAACAGAAATTTGCTGGGTAACTAGAGGTGTACGATGGGGACCCGAGGGTAAAGGTGATACTTCTGGCGGCTGTAAATGTGGTGTTAATGGCATCAAATGTCATCCGAAGTGCAATTATTGTCATTAGATTATAAAATACCTAATATTATATAACGAACTTTCAGAGCAATTAGTACTTATAGTTACAAAGTAATAAATTCGCCATTTAAATTAATTTTTCTTAAAATGTAAACGCTAAAATAAAATAAATTTTTTTGTCTGAAAATAAATGTCATTATACGTCATGTCATAGTGCTAAAAATCTTGAACTTAAGATATGTTGTAGGATGGAATAATTTTCAAAAAATTGATTTCCCATACGATCGGAGAAAATACAATTTCTTTACAGCAAACTACAAGTAATTGTTTGAATTTCTTGATTCATTATTATTTATTATTAATCAGCGGTGCCAAACAAAGATTATGACCTCAAACATAATACGTTGTCTTTTTCTTATCTAATTTTACAATCAACTATCAGATTGCTCTAATGCTAATGTGTACTGTACAAGTACATAATGATGTATTATTACCTGATATCATATTGTACCTATACGTTTTTAATGAGTCATTATTATAGGTAGGCACTGTTGTTTTCTAAAAATACAATGAAAAAAAAGAATAAAAAATTATTTTCAGCAATATCAAATAAGAAATATTAAAGATCGGTCCCTCTTTGGGCAATATAAAATTTTGTTTATTATATTTTCGATTTTTTTGACCAAATCAAAATATTTTTTTTAAAATCATAACCAAAATTAATTTTTATCGACCAAATGACTCATTGGTAGAGGTAATGTCCAAAGAACGGATTGATTCTTGTCTGGGAGTAAAATATTAGGTGTTTTTCTTTCGTACACAGTTTGAGCTTTGGCCCGAATAGGTCGGATTCCACTTAAAACTGTAGGTGTGGGGGCTAGGGCATCATTTCAAGGAGTAATTGCTAAAAAATACTTAATTCAACGAAGGAA
>JANSTT010018447.1:45862-55980 GCA_026745375.1 Platyura marginata
GGTAAAGCTCTATAGTTACAGGGTGTACGTAAGTATACTATGTGATACTGCGTATTGCTCTATTTATGCTCTATTTAAAAACGTGGTCTCTGTGGACAGTTTGAAGGTCATGCAGATTAACAGATACAGAAATATTTTTTATAATTTCGTTTTCTTATACTAAAATGCTCAAATAAAGAGACTGATCTGTATTCTATAGTTTGCCACCTATGTACATACTACACACAAAACTACAACAATAATTGTGTAATTGTTTTGCTTGTTGTTTATCTTTAATGCTGCGTTTGAGTAATTGTTACGCTTACGAGTAGGTGTAGGTAGTTCTCGATTTATCTTTCTTCGCTTATATAATGAAATGACATTATCTTGTCAAACTTTTTTATTTAAAATACATTATGTAGATGTACATGTACATACATTGTACATAAGTAGGTATTATTTTTTTTTTCTTTTTTAAATGTAAATTTTCCTTTCGCTGTTTAAAGTAGATATGGTGAGATGGCTAAGTATATTACAAATTATGTATATTGATAAAGAGACGTTATCTTCATGATATCAAGAACAAATAATGTTCATATCATTATCACTTTATGATGTTAGACATAAGACTATTGTTTTATAACGTACATAAACTGACTATTGTGACTAAATTTCCTTGAACTTGTTATGACATAATGTATTATTAATTATTAATAAGATAATTGCAAGGAATTGTAGGTAAACGTCACCATTTCTTCCAAATTAAGTCACTGTAAGAAAGTGTATCACAGTCAGATTTTTATTCATATATAAATTAAATATTCACGAAATTGAAATTATGGATTTGAGTGGTGGTGTTATGACGTATTATACGTGCCCGATGCCTTACAAACCATATTTCTCAAAATACATTCCAGAAATAGTCCTGGTCAAAGCTTGAACAGAATCCCGTTGGAAAATCTTGAGAAAATCAAGAATATTTTTTTGTTTTCTAGCTTTTTTTCGTTGTCTTTACGTGCGATTAAAAACTTTTTTTCGGTACTCGGTTAGTGTTTAAATACACATCGATACTGAGTATCCTAAGGGGTAATAATTTAAAAAATATTAATTTTGGCCCCGGACATAGTGCACCATTTGCGTCACGGAAGAACGCAGCCAGGATCAATTAACCACATTTGTAGCATCATCGATTATTAATTAGTCGCGTACCGTCTAACAGACAAAATAAACATTGTCTACCGTCTTTTACATCTTATATAATTAATGAGTTTACTTCCGGTATAATAAAATAAAATAATTTGTCTACTTAGCGCTATTGTTCACAATTCGAGACTGTTATTAAGTTATTCATTTGCATATTATTAATAATAATTAATAGTTGTTGTTGTTTGTCGTTTGGCACCTATATAATTTAGATCTATTGTACCCCCCTTCTTTTTTACTTCTATTTCCATAGAGCGTCTCCATTACCTAGAGTACCTCTTTAAGTCCAGTTTCCCTTAATAATTTTAGAATCTTCAGTGGATTTAGGGACGAAAGATCCCTCTCAGCTATTTAGTGATTCCTCAGATGATTTCTCCTTTTGTGGAGGGGAGCTTCACATTTTGTAAGGAGATTTATTGGATTTTCTTCTGCTTCTTCGCAGAACCTGTACGTGCCGCTTTCTTTCAGACCTAGCTTCTTTAGATGTGCCTTTAGCTGGAATGCCCTGTCAAGAATCCCGTCAACATTCTAAGTCTGTTTGTGCTACTTCTTATGCCAAACTCATACCTCTTTCGGTTATAGTTTCTAAGTAGTACTTCAAACTGCTTTAGTTTAGGAAGTTCTCTCCATTGACAGGAGGGCGTATAAAAAAGAAGTTTTATTTGTTAAAACGGCATTAAAAATACCAATAATTGAATTAAATTAATTAAAAATCGAAACTTTAATTTAAATCCTACATAATTCTAGTTCTATTAAAATATATGCTGACCTTGACCTTTTTCAACCTTCTTTCACATATTCTTAATTGACTCATCCATACATTTATCCATACATACATATGTAAGTACATCAAAGATCACAGTACCTATGTATGTATAGGTATTTTTAACTTACCTATGTTTTCACGTAGGTATAATGGATTAACTTAAGCACTTTACTATATGGAGTAATAAACCTTAATCATTACACACTTGTAATCACTTGTAATCTAATTGGTGATGATGATATAGCGATAACGCTTTGGTGAAAGATATATATTTGCGCATCTTCATAATCATAATCATAATCATCATCATCATCATAATCATACAAACATATTTACATTAATAGTAACGATATGTTATATATTTCTATATATGTAGCATGTATACATACTAACTATACATATACTTAAGAGGATATTTCATTGTTTATCTATATTGTTGTAAGATTGTTTTTTTTTTTTTATTACAACAAACAACATGCATAATTTCTATGTAAATTAGACAATATAAATTGAATCATACTGTTTTATGATTTTATGAATTGATTTTGATGATGCGCGTAGACCATGTGTGATTATGTGAATAATTAATTTAAACAAATTCGCGCTCGCGACATCATTTTGCTTTATATTTAAATGATGGCAGTTTATGTTCGGCATTTCTGTTGTTCAGACGTGAGGTTTAAATAAGCTGTGAAATTTGTTGTGACTATTTTCAAGAGCTTTTTAAAGTTTCGATAATTTTTTGTTTTTGTCTATATCTAAATTTTAAACAGATGACAATTAACGACCAATAAATTTGTGTATATTTAAGTAAGTGTGCGTTTATTTTTATAAGGGAAATGTGAACAATTTTTTAAAGTTTACTTTATTGTGAAAAATATAAAAATTGGCTGACTTTAAAAGTGCTGAAAATTAAATTGTAAGTTAAGTTTAAAGTAATTAATTTTAAAAATAAAAAACATTTGAAAAAGTTTTATTGAATTCCTGTGTTATATGTGAGATTTAATTGTTCTCTGGAATATAATATCCATTTAATCAATTTTTAAGTGATATGCACACATGGATCGTTATGGTTAGGTTGACTTTTATATTTACTGGCTTATATTAACTTATTGTTCCTATAATTAATGGAAGCTACTCCTGTGTAAAATCTGAACTAAAACAGTTCATGTAATTTTTAATATCAATACAAATAACCTAAGTACAATTCGGATTTCATAATCAAAAATATTTTTTGATCAGTTATTCTAGAATCTACATTTCTAATTAGTTTAATATATTGGAATGTATTTGTTTGATTAGATAAAAATCCCACCAATAATTGTTATAGTTTAAGAAAAAAATTCAATTGAAATTAAACAATAGAATCAACATTAATTCTGATAATCTATCATTAGGCTTTTGTAATGCCTACATTTGGGTTAGACTAACAGGATAAAATATCACGGCATATTCGTAAAAAGAAACAAGTAGGATCAATACTTCTAATAAGTTATTGGAAAATTACAAGGCCTGCTGTCAAAGAAAGAAAATACATATTGAAAATTTTGATTTACTAAAAAAAAAAGGCAAAATAGCTTAGATTCAATAAATAATTAATTAATTTTTTTATAAAATGACTGGAAATGAGTTGGTAAGAGTTAAATATAGATCCAAAGTGGAAAAATATAAATTCAACAATTGATCAAGAAATTTTTTAATAAATAAACAATGAAATAAGTGGATTTTCTTCCTTAAATCTGAATTCTTTTATTGGATTAATTATCATGATGAGTATTTAATATTTTAAAATAATTTAAAAATATTTTGCCATTTACTTATATTTTTTTACTTTTAATTATTGTTAATTTTTCATTTTATGCAATTATGTTGGTAGTAGATTTTTTGGTATTTTTTCTTAAACATGCGGGTGATGAAGCATAAGCATAAATGAATAATACGTCTTAGTATCTAGCATTACTATTTAATATAATCAGTAAAGTGGGTTTTATTTTTACCTATGCAAAGTAATTCTTATTATATACCGCGTAACTCCTTTAATTATTCAAATATTTTACCGGTGATAATCTTGTATCAAGTAAAATTTTATTTTTAACGCTTTCAGAACCAAGTCCATCCAATACATTGGACAAATCTATTTTGATAAATTTTTTTTTACAAATTTATTGACAAATTTTGTTTCGGTTTTCTTATAAAATATAGAGAAAATCATCAAAATATGTAACTCAAAATATAATTTTCAATACAAAAACTGGCTGGGTATTCTGCCAGTTTTGGGTTGTATATATTGACGATTTTCTCGATATTTTAAATTAAAGTTAAAAAATATTTTAAATCAAATTTTTCTTGAAATAAGCTTAGTTTTATTAAAGTATTTCAACAATTAAGGGAGTTATAGTACGAATTTCACAGGTACTTTGCATAGGCATAAATAAATCCCACACTATGTCACTGAGTATAATTTTAGATAATTGGCATGCTCGGCTTCTCCTAGGCAAAGATCAACTAGTACACGGATTGATGAGGTCCTTTGTGCCTTATTTTGACATGATTTAATTAGGACCGGAAAATTTTCTTTGATCACGTAAATAAAGAATTCAAAACACCAAATTTGGTATGACTTAAATTAAAATGTTAAAAGCGTAATTCAATCAATTCAACAATTTCTCTCTGTGTGTAGATTCGTAAAAATATTTTAGAGATGGCAAAAACAAATTTGTTTTGAATACATTTGTTGCTGATAATACAAAGATTCTTCCAATAGATATTTTTTTTTCAATTAAATATTTTACTTATGATAACTTAACTTAAGTTGTCGGTTTTTTATACATTGATGATGTGAACTTATTTGTCGAAATCCGTATATGTTAAATAAAAGAGTATCAGAATTTACAATTTTTTTTTCTTTATTTATCAAATTACCCTCTTGCAATCTCTTGCGAACTCTAGCAATTTCTTCCAGAGAAGTTAAATATTTAATTTTTTATAGTTAAATAAATATTAATTTACCAAAATTTAAGACAAATTGACAAGAAAAAAAAATATATTGCGATCCCCCACGATGCGAACATAATATTAATGATAAGTAGAAAAACTGGTGACAATAGGCCTTCCGCGGATATTACTATTTTTACCTATCCTGTAGCTTGGTAGGCGAAAATCTCTTTAGATAATCAACATATGTTCAATCACATAAATCACTAGTACACTCACCTAAAATTGATTTTATATTCAAATTAGGTGTAATGCCACGCACAGATTAAGTAGTAACAAATCAATATCTCTATTAATGACACTTCTAACATAGGTCGTTAAAAAAATAGAAACAAAAAAAACAACAAAAAACATCTATAGGTAGGTAGGTACATATTATAATTATAAAATACGTGTCAAAAATCATATAACCAGTTTTTTTTTTGCTGTTGGGCTATTTATATGCAAAATTGTGGCTATTAATGATCAATAAAAACACCTTCGGGGCATTGTTAGTCAACAGTTGATTACTTAGAGTGTAAAGTCTTCTTAGAACATTTATCAATCTCTTTAAATTAAGTATAAAAAAAAAATCTCGAGCTTTTAATAATAAAACTTTTATTTTCACCAAGTACATAACAAAGATGATTCAAATGCAATTGGTACTTACCATCGTTATTCTAACCACTGTCATAAGCTCAATTTCATGTTGGAAAATCGATAGAAGTGAGACATTTTTTTCATTCTAACTAATCTAATAGCTAATTTAAAAAAAAAAATTAATTAATAATTTAGAACCACGAATATACGGAGATAGCGTTCCGGAAAAAATAATCTCAACCAGAATTCGTCGCGTCCAACGGCGCATCGTTACGTTACATGATTTTTTTCGCACCAAAGTTCGACCATCTGCATCAAATATGTTGAGTATGGTAAGCGATCTGAATATGATTAATACCTAATTGAAAAAAAAAGAAAAAAAAAAACAAAAACAGTGACCTATAGAAGTGAATTTTGTTTATATTATACAGAGATGGCATAATGGTGCTGCAAAAGCCGCACAAAGATGGGCAGATCAATGTCATTTTCTTCAACATGACTCCGCAAAGAGTCGTACGGTCAGTAATTTTGGAGCATGCGGACAGAACATATTTGTGTCCACACACAAGGTACCATGGTAAGTTTTTTTTTTTTTTTTTTTTTTTTTCTTCGTTTACATTACAAAATATCGGAAATTAAATAGCGAATGACAAACTGTTAAATTATACACTACGATCGATTAAGTTGAAAGAAAATCTATTAAATTAGAATAATATCGCAGCACGAAATTGGAAATAATTTATATAAATCGATAGGCATTTTGTTTATTGTTGTTTTTATGATGGTTTGCCTATTACATATGAAGAGATATATCTTTAAAATTAGCTTGTAACCTTTCATGTTTGGAAACAAATACGATAATTTATGTGATATTATTCTGATATATGAAAAGTAATTTTTTGATTTGAAAGTGATTTGCCTAGACCTATATCTAATGTGGAACGTTCTTACCATATATGCAAAGAATTGGACATTTATTTCAAAAAAATTCAAATTAGCATTATTATCTGTGATTTATTTGGTTCTTGTGACTTATGGATGATACCTCTTATGATCTTCTTAAGAATCGAGTTAAACGTATTTGGTCATTGATTTCATCACATTACTTTTAGATGCCTGCTATTAAATAAATTTACGAAAAGGAATTTTTAAAGAAAATATCAAAATGGCGGAAATATTTCTTTACTGTAAAATTTAATTTAAACATATTTTCGGGTTTTGAACACCCTTAAGTAAATAAATGAACTTACAGCAATTTAAGTGGGCTGGATACGAATACAAATTTTTAAAAAATAACCTAAAAGGATAAAAAAAAAACGAAACAAAAGTGAACTGACGGACAGTGGCGGCTCGTAAGAATTATTGATCCCATCATCAACCCTTTGCATATAGTAACCCTTGGCCTAAGGTCTATTACATTTTTCAAAAAAATTTATATGGAAAAAAATGGTAGACATTTAAAATTAATATAAAAAAAAAATAGTTTCAATACCATAATTTTTAATATTAAAAAAGTTCAAAATAGTGTCAATTTTCAAAAAACCACCGAAAAAACAGTCAAGATGTTTGGTGAACGACATTATTTTTTTCCATTTTCATCGAAATGACTTAAGTTTTTTTAAAAAATAGTCCAATGATGATAGGATCAATAATTCTCATGAGCCGCCAGTGATTGAAACTATCGACGAGAACGCAAGGGACCTAAACAATAGCCACTGGCGGATAATAGCTGTGGAAAGAGACCGTTGGAGAAAAATAATACAGGTGACCAAGATTTATCGCATTTTTTTCTTTCAAAAGTTGTAATTTGAATTTACAACAAATTTTTGAATGTTCATATTTTCAAAAATTTATTATGTGACGATATTTTGTAATTGTACATTGTACAAGGAGTGAATTTTCCCGTTGACAAAAATAAAAATAAAAATTTATTTGTCGCAAAAATTTGTATTTTAAAAAAAAAATTTTTTTTTTGTTTAAAAGTTAAACTGAAATTGATTTTGAAAAAACAATTATTCCAGGTTATTTGCACTAAAAACCTGGTTTGTAGAACGACAAAATTTCACATATGGCACATCTACAAACGATTTATCAATTGTCGGACATTATACACAAATGGTATGGGCTGCAACACATAAAGTTGGTTGTGGTCTAACAAAATGTTTAAGAGGTGGTCCAAATGGTAAACCATTTTATAACTATGTTTGCGACTACTGTCCCATGTAAGTTTATTGCAATTTTATTGTTATGATAGTGATAATTTAATCAACGAAGCAATATATGTAGCTAAAGTTATATAGTCTCAGCTATTTGTTATTTTATGTCATCAAAAGATATTGTCTTAATAGCTCTTAGGTTAACAGAGTGTTTATTTATCACTTTAAAAGTAATATTTTATATTAATATAGGTTTTATCAATAAGATCTTGAACTAAATAATGACTCTAATTGATTTGTATACATACAGTGGCAACTATGAAAATACATTGGGATTTCCGTATAAAGCGGGGCGATCTTGTGGTTCTTGTCCAAATGATTGTCGATTGAACAAAGGGTATTTGTAGAGATTTTATAAAAAAAAAAAGTTAAACGATTAAAATTGTAATTACCATTTAGATTATGTACAAACTCATGTAATGCAGTTGATCTCTGGGACAACTGTAGACAATTGTATGAAACATGGCCTGGATGGTTGTGCAATACAGCATCACCGCAAGGACTACAACGACAGAAAAATTGTATGGCAACATGTACCTGTAAAGGAAAAATTTATGATTAGATTTGTGTGCAGTGTGAAATTGTGTAATGAGAAGAGATTATTAATGAGATTTTAGATTTTAGACTATATTAGGGCGTTTTCGTTGAATTTCAGCAGAACGCCAATAAAGCTAAAAAAAAAATGAAAAAATCCAATAGAATTGAACTTCAGCGAAATGGACCCACATACATACCTATATTAGATAATTTTTCACTCCGTACGTATTTTTGTAAATATATTTGACAACGCTATAGTTATAATAAATACCCATCAAAAAAATCATACAAATACTAAAAAAAAGTATTCAAATGTAATATAATATCGATATACATTTGTATTTATATAACCATTAAACGCCCATAAAGGTCAGTGTCCACCAAGAAACCATACAAATGTTTGATATATAAAAACACCGCTAAATATCAAAATTTGTTATTCATTTATTTATTCATTTATTCATTCAGATTCAATGTATCCACTAAGAGGCCATACAAATGCTTTAGAAATAGTATTCTCAAAGACAATTCATACAAATGTTTACTTTACAACATAGATAAATAATAATTACAAAAATGGCTACATATTTTTACACCAAACTTGATAGAAAGGAACAAGTTTAATGAATTAAATTTAAATTGATTTCCATATTAAAGATTTATTTTGACTCATAAAATCTCTCTTAACAAAAATAGAAAAAAAGAAGAAAATTTTGATAAAAAAATTAACATAAATAATAGATAGCTTTTTAGATTCTAGTCTTAAATCTCTACCTTAGTGCCAAATTTATCTAAAAAATTGTTTTCTCAATATCAATATATTTTGCAATGTGTTCACATATCAATAAATGTATATATAGCAACATGCATACGCACATCACACAACAACCCACCAAAAATAAATATGAGTAAACATAATAAATATAATAATAAATGATTAGTTAAAATTGATCTTAAATGTTAAGGTCAGTCATTCAATTTACCAATGAATAATAATAATGCAAATATGCAACATTTTATCACAAACATCATCAATTATCATTGTCAATTACGAATTAAGAATTTATGATGGATTGGATATTGGCTTGGTAAAAATACAATTATGTTGTTAAAGTTACAAACTTGTTAAAATTTAAGATTAAAGAAAAAAAAAATCTTAAAAACTGCCATATAATTGAGAAAACATAATCAAAATTATTGTGATTATTAGCTTATTTAAATCTTAATTGAAATTAACTTGCCTTCAATTAAATTATGGTTAAGATTTAGTAATATAGTACTTATTAAATGAATGAAAGTTGTATATGTTAGGATATACTGTTAATATATTTTTTATTAAAACATTTTGTAAATAATAAAAATAATTTGAGCGAAAAATTAGACTTTTTTATTATAACCAACATGAATGCGACTTTAAAAAAAAATATCGGTAAAATCAATAAATTATTTTATAAATTTAATAATATTTTGTGTATATTCGTTCGAAGAAATTTTTCATTAAAACTATAAATTGCTTTGGTTAAAATATTGAGATTTTGTTATAGGTAAAATATATAAATTTTTTCATTAAATTAATAAAAATTTTGTTTATATTCAGCAAATAGAATATTTAAATTGTAAATTTCTAATAAATCAACTGAATAGAATAAACAAAATTCTTAGATTCTATAACGTTAAATTTTCAAAAAACATTTTATTATACTATTTCATTGAAAAAATAAAACTAAAGTATCAAATAAAAGAAGCAGTTTTGGTAAATTTTACACAATTATATTCTTAAAAATAAAAAAATTAATAATTATTAATTATTATTGAAAAAATTTGATAAAAATTTAATTAAAATA
>JANSTT010018448.1:0-13812 GCA_026745375.1 Platyura marginata
TGTAAATAATAAACAAGTACTCATACGGGTATATTATAATCGGCGTAGCCAATTTTTACTTCTTTACTGGTTTTAATGAAATTTTAACTGTTGATTGAAAAACTCCATAATTTTATATACAGACTTGAGATTATGGTACATCCCCACTAAGACAGTATCTTTGTATTTTCTGGCTAGCTCCTATTGATCGGCTGCAGATGGGACGCATTCAGAGAGCTCAACCGATCAAAAGGAGCCTTGATCACCTGCTGTATTTCGCCAATGTTCATTTCTGCAACTTTGTAATCAAACCAAAATGTTAATTTATTATTTATATTTTCTCAAAGTGTTTGTTTCATATTTATGTACGTTTTATATTTTATTTTTATATACAGGTAGTCCTCGACTTACGACAGTTCGCACTTACGATTTTATTTTTATTTTTCATATATGCGCATATTACATAAATGAAACAAATACTTGCTGGGATTTCCTTTAAAATTAATATATTGTAGGCTGCCGATGGCTGCTATAATAAATCGTTAGAAGTTCTAACTTAGAACGTACATAATTATCTTCTACCGCCAAGCAAACATTCTTCATTTTTTTGAAAAAAGTTTTAATTTTTTTTTCTCTTTGTTTCATAGGACATATGGAATACTAGATCGTTGGTTCTCAACTTTTCAAACAAATTTGAAAACACTACAAAATGGACCCAAAATCGAAATCTATTCCAACATAAATTTACAGATAGAACAAAAGCCTGTGCATACACAGCAAAATATTTTAAAAATAATTTGAACAATAACAATATACTGCCAAATACGATAATCAATAAGAAACAACAAAATCCACCAGCTACAGATGTACCAATTACGGCAAAACATGACATAAGCTAGCCAGTTCGTCAAGCCATCCACCTATATAATAAGTTTTCCGGAAGAACTGAGCGAAAATTTTGTCAATTTTGTAAATTTGTCTCATTAACTTTAACTTTAGTTTTTCTTTTTATAAAATAAGCATAATTTGAACTATTTTTTTTTAAATCTTTTTTTTATTTTAATAAAATAAATAAGTATTTAGCGTCTAAGAGATCATATTGAATTGCACTTTTATGTTATTTTTATGAATTACTATTATTATTATTATTATAAACATGTTTACATTGTAGGGTAATTTCCGTAAAGTGTGCCATAGCAAACAAACATGATATTTGAGGTGGATACAAGTACAATACAAGACGAAAATGTTCTGGCTATTTTCTAGGTGAGCTAGAGCTGTTTAACCGACCAAATAGCTCAGCTGAACGAGTGACTGCCTTTGGAGCGGGAGGCCCCGGGTTCAAAATCGACTAGAGGAGTGAAACATGATGTGTTTTTCTCTGGCATGTTAATGTGAATCTAGGGCCGGGTGGTTGGAATGCACATAAAAAGTCAAGAATAGCAATGCTTAAAAAATGGCTGTGGAATAGCGAGGATTTGTAAGTTTTTCAGAAAAGGAAACACATCAAGTGCTGCAGTTGTTCCATAAAAAAAGAGATTGTCATGTCAATTAAGATAAAATGTTAACAGAGTTACAGTAAACGTGGAATAGCTATGGACCCTATGGAAAAGTAGTCTCTGCTGGGTACAATAAGCACCACCACCCTAACCTAACCTAACCTAGAGCTGTTTAAACATTTTTCGGTACCGCAAATAGCTTTTTACCTATAACTTTTGAACACCCCGATACGAGCGATTATCAAATATTATCCTTTAAATTAGGGGATAGAGGTACGGGGACACCCCTTGAACAACTTTTGTTCTGAGGGCTTACTGTTGAAAACGATAGTCGTTTAGAGGAATTGTTTCTTTAAGCACTTCCGCTACAGCAATTCACGACGCGCTATTGCCAGAGTAGAAAAAAAACGATAAACGACACAAATAAGCGTCGTATCGTTTTAGATAGAGAGTAACCCCTCTGGAGGAACCAGCGGTCTCCCCTCCCATTCTTTCTAGGCTTTGTTTTCCTAAGTTTATATGAGGAAATATCAAATTTTAACTTTTAAGAAAAAGGTACATTTGTATTGAATTTGTCTGGAACTGATCGAATAGACGAAAAGCTTCCTATCTAGACGTTCAATCAGCGTAAGCTTAGAAAAGCGAAATATCTGGATATGTTTAATATTAATGTTAGTTTCTCAAGGTTCTGTATTGGTATCCTCGTTGGTATCTTTGGTCGTCTTGTAAATCGTGAATAAAATTCATTGGTCGTATTCAGGTTAGACTCGCTTCAGCATTGCCATAATGTGGGTGTCTTTCACCTTTTTTGCCGATTTTTTCACAAAAGATGATCGTGTTTGGCAGCATTATTCTACACCAGTTCCGTTCAAATATCATCCAATGTTCCTGTTTGTTTCATCAAAATGATTTATGTTTTGTTTTAATAAATCATATATTATTGGATTATTGATTCTGCCCTAGACACGAGACACGTTCAAAAATTAATGAATACTAAACAAAAATCCTCTGCGAGCACACAGAGAGATAAAAAAAAGAAAAACATAAATCCTCGATAAAATAACAATAAAAGGTATAATTTTTGCTTAAAAAACCTAATACACAATAATATTTAAGTATATGCGTATGCGTGTGTATGTATACATTGTAAATATGTGGTGGAAGGGGTAAATTAGAATAAATATATTTTTGATAGAGCACATCAGTTCTTATAAATAAACTTTGCCATAAACCAAATTATGTAAAATTAAATTAGAAATCGCGCACTTTCCCTTCATCAAAGCAATTGAATTACATTAAGATAAATTGCGGCACAATCCACACAACCGCCCATATTCAATCATCGTCGATTCTTCTTTTTTTCTTGGATCGTTTCTTTTCTGCAGCTTCCATTCGCATATCTTCCAAATCTTCCATTATACCTGCAGAGAACATTTCTATGTAGTATTTTATAGACTAGAATTACTCCAAATCGATAATTACCTATTTTCTTGCTAATATATTCCTCCTTCATTTGTTGAGAATAATTTGATTCCATATTTGCATCATCTTCGTCTACTCCACGATAACTGGAAAAAAAATTAATACCAACCAAAAAATCTTGTTGATAAATTTTCTAATAATAATAATAAGAAGGGGTGGGGGATAGCAAATACCACCTCCACAACTTACCGTGATTTATCATATCCAAATATTTCCTTGATGTACTTGGAGTAGTCTCCCTCCTCTGGAGCATCATCAATAAAATCATCCATTTCGGAGTCATATTCACTATCATCATCGATAACATGTCCTGAAACGGAAAAATCAATTTTCATTTATATTTTATATTGAAATTGCAGTCGATTTGTGACAAAATGGCCTTGGAATTCAAGATGGCGCATCATTTATCATTTATTACTAATAATTATCAATGTCGTTTCTCTTTATACTCGGAAAAATGTTTGCGAGATGTACCAAATTCATCCTGAAAAATTTGCCAAACAGACAAAATACTCCCTTAGTTGGTTAATTTCGTCTTTGAACGAGACCCGACAGGCGCTGAAATCAAATAGCCCATTATGCACTTCATCCTTTAAAATTTTTTTGGGGAATTTCATCTACCGTTCAACTTGTGTAAAATTTGAGCAGGGACTGTTGCTGAATACATTTTGGATTGGTGCTGAATACATTTGGGATTGGTGCTGAATACATTTGGGTTGTTATGACATTTATTTGAAATTTTCTTGTTCCATTTCAGGAACATTTTGATTACTGAACAATTAATTTTCTAAATAATTGGTTCGAGGTTTCTATGAACTAAAATACTAGTGTGACATGACAAACACTAGATCAGGCTTGTTCCAAATCACTCCATTGATCCTTTCTGGTTCATAAATAATTTATCTCAGCACTGTCATCTGTCAACCAAATACTGACCTCAAACTGTAGGAAAATATTCGGATAAACATTTTTCTGTAATATACTGGTCGGGACTGTCCTATACTCGCCGATATTAATCATAAATTAAAAGTAGTCACTTACTCTTCAGAGACTTCTTAGCATTCTGGGGTCGTCGAATATTATTTGGCGGAAATTGTCTAGATCGAACATCGGTTGGTGGAAATTGTCGTGTTTTAACATCAGCAGGAGGAAACGGTCGTGTTTTAATATCAGCAGGTGGAAACGGTCGTGATTTGACATCAGTAGGTGGAAACGGCCGTGATTTAACATCATAAGGCGGAAACGGTCGTGATTTAACATCAGCAGGTGGTAATGGCCGCGTTTTTATATCAGCTGGTGGAAATGGTCGGGATTTGGCATCAGATGGTGAAAATGTCCGTGATTTAACAGCCGTTGATATTTGTGGTTTACTTTTAGCATCCCGAGATGGTTCAGCTCCTTTCCTAACAACGTCTTTTGGTGGAAAATTTTTTCCCGCCATTGTTGTACTGGGTTTGGCTGGTGCAGTTTGATGTGACGAACCTTTATTGGTAAGGCAAGACGGTTTGGTTTTAATGCAATTCGATTTTGTTGATGATGATGTCGATGCTTTTGGGCTTAAATCTGTTGAGCTCGATTTTGAAGATGATCCACTCGGTCTACTGTTAGATGTTGATGGAGTCGTGGACTTGACAGAATTGCTAGATGCTATTGGTTTGCTGCGTGAGTCGACTTTTGGCAAAGCAGAATTTTGGTTCACTTTATTTGGAGTCGCCGATACTTGTCGGATCGGTGCTGACGATTGTTTTGTGTCAGTCGATTTAGATGGCAGTGGCTTTGATGGAGATGCATTTAATTTTGGTATTCGGCCATTTGGTTCCATTTTGCGTGGCACATTTTCACGATCTTTCGAATGTTTCGTTTCAGGCACTTCTTTTGGTGATTGTTTATTATCGCCTCTCGATGATTCCGTACTGCCATTCCTGTTATTTTTCGATTGTTTTCTCTTTTCTCGTTCGGCAAAATATGCTTTGCGTTCTTCCAATTCTCTCTTCTCTCGGTTCGTCAAAAGTCGTTCGGGTTCTTTTGGTTTCACTTCTACTTCCACTTCCAGTGGTTCAAATTGTTTTTTCTCCGCCAACTGAAGCAGTTGACGAAAATCCATAACTGGAGGCGCTTTAACAGGACGATTCTTTGATCGGTTCTTTTGTTCCTCTCTTTTACGCATATCGTCCTCCTGTTTTTCAGCCTCTGGATCGAACAGATTCTTCCGCCGATGTCCAGACGAAGATTTACAATTTTCCGCAGAAGGGCTTGTCGGTGACTCTTCGCTTTTATGAGATTGTCGCTGTCTTCGATGTGGCATATTTTCCTCTTCCTGTGCTCTCACTAATGCAGCTCGAACTCGATCTTTTGTTGTCGTTAAATCTGCTTTACTAGATGGTTTTCCAGCTAGAAATCGGAAAATTCATTAAAATAGATTTATAGAAAAATTCATTGAATGCATACATTTGGAAAATCTCTTATCTTCAGTGCGATCTGATTTGTATTTATCCATAAGTTTTTTGTACAACTGCGATGCTTCCTGTGATACATATCCATAGTCATCTTCGTCCGGTTGTTCGGGTCCTTCAAGAGTGATGGCTGTATTGTTGTTATCAATTGCATCATCTAGAACCGATTTATTGGCAGATTTGGTGACCTTTAGCATTGTTCTAATTTTTTTTTTTGCCTTGTCGGTTCGCATGGCAAGCAATTCGTCAAGTTTTTGTTTTTCTTGACGTGCCCTTTGCTTTTCCTCATCATCTTTTTTCTGGAGAAATTTCTGTATGTTGGCTGAGAGTTTTTTCTCCTTTTCGACTTTTTTTGGTGCAGCAAATTTTGTTGAATAATATTTTGATGACTGAAATGAATCGAATATAAAATGAGATAAATAAAATATTAATTAAACATAAGTATGGCTTACTCTAAACTATGTTAAATTATATGTACAGGCACAGGCAATAAAAAATTCACGAACAATAAGAAATAAAAACACAACATTACAATATTCAAAAGTAAACAACAGGAAAAATTTAAGCACTAGACAAAGGATGAAGAATGAATGATAACAAAATTAGATAAGTAACTTAAGTCAGTTTTTTCAAAGAACAATTCCAATTTACTAGAGAAAGACTCTGTTGGTTCCAATTATTGGGATTGTTTCTAAAACCTAGATAATATAGTCATAGTGACAATATTTAAAGAAGAAAATATTCTAAATAGAAAGATTTAGCTATGTTGAGTATTATTCGCTTATTTAGACTATATGAGAGCCAAAAGGAAACAAGTGCTTAATCTTACAAGGAAAATTCTTAAAAAAAAAAATTGACAAAATTTCTAAACATTTATCAAAAATTCTGAAAAGTATTAGAAAAAATAGTAAAATAACGGAAACAGTTCGAAGGCTAGATAGGGGGCCCCAGGGTCAGAAGCACTACAACCTATACTGATTTATGGAGTAAAACGTCATCAAACATATTGATACCTTATTTCACACAAAGTATTAGTGTATTATTCACATGATAAGTAAGGCATTCGGTCAAATCAAGTTCTTAATGTAAATTTCTTAAATAATCGAGTTGAGTTGAGTCCAAAACATATTAAAAAAAAAAATTTCCTCGATGATGTAGATGTAGAGCTACTTACACTCGACGTCTCATTTCGACTATTCCTTTGGGCCACATGCAACAAAGACTCGAAATCCATTTTGCTGTAGGTTCAATAACACTTTGTTTCTATGAACGATGTATTTTGTAGCCTTTTTATTTAGAAATTAGAAAATCATTTTAACTTTGATCATGCAGTGAACGAAAACGACCAGCCATTTTTGATTACGAAGTACACTGAGACATTTTGGTATTTTGGTGTGGCCAGCGTTTTGTTGTTGATAGAAGTGCCTTTGACGTGAGCAGCTGATTTTAGTACTAAGTGGATACATTTATGCAGTAAACAATTTATAATCTAAAATTCTTAATTTGTAATTTAAATTTTGGAGTAAAGGAATTCGCTTCTAAAAAGTGAGTGACTCATTCAATGTTCTTAATTTTTATAAAAAAAACCATAAAAAGGCCTTAATAAAAAACTACGGGTAGAAATAAATATTGTGCGGAAGTGAACGTAGTACTTATTGTTAAAATTATCGATAGTTGGCTGCATTGTAAAATAAGCTTTTGTAGCTGTCAAAGTCAGAAATAAAAATCAAACATTCTGCGTTGTAAACTCGAATTAAAAATGATAAATTCGTTTAAAAATATATAAAAAAGTGAATTTTCTTAATTAAAACCGTAAATATTCACTATTTACTTGTACCAAAATGTCATCAACATCGCCATACTATCAGAATCACGTGAACGAAGAGTACGACTACGATGACGAACATTTGGATGATTTTTATGATTATCACGGAACCCAACAGGATCAAAATCATGATGCCAGTGATGAAGCCAATTCAGGTCAGTTAAACAAATCCTAGTGGCATAGTAAAAACTATTTGAGAACGATCATATTTTACAGATACTGAAGAAGCTAGCGAGGCTGAGTACAATAGCGGAACGCACAGCAATAGGAATCATGGAGAACCACTGGAAATTAAAGAACAGTGCGTCTGCGTTCTTAATACATTTTATCAGTGATTGTAAATATTTTCCTTTCTAGAATGTATCAAGATAAATTAGCCAATCTAAAGAAACAATTAGAGGAACTGAAACGCGGCCAACATCCCGAGTACATGCGACGTGTTAAAAAATTAGAAATTCAATACAAAGAACGTATTCGTCTGAATGAAATACATAAAGACTACATGATTGACTGTGTAGAAAGGGACTACATTCTCGAAAAGAAAGCAACGGTAAAAGAGTATGAAGAAAAGAAAGCTGATCTTAAGGAAAATCTTCTGTCTGACTTTGAGGACAAACGAAAACTTATCGAAACCGAACGTCATTCAATGGAATTGATTGGTGATAGTACAGAAGTGAAACCAACAATTACCAGAAAACTAAGACGAAGACCAAACGATCCGATCCCAGTTGCGGCCGAAAAGCGTCGTAAACCGCCGTCTGGTCAATTGGTTCTGTTGCTCGATGAGAAGGATATTGAAAATGATTTGAAGCTTATAAGTCGTGGTAAGGCTATGACTCCGGTGCGCCCGCCATCAGTAAACAGTAACGGTGTTTCTTCGAATGCAATAAACGCATCGCCAATTGATTCATATCCAACGGTTGAGACGAAAATTGAAGATGGCAAATTGCTGTACGA
Source organism: Platyura marginata (assembly GCA_026745375.1). NCBI lineage: Eukaryota > Metazoa > Arthropoda > Insecta > Diptera > Keroplatidae > Platyura > Platyura marginata. The sequence goes on from JANSTT010018448.1 coordinate 8,196, forward strand.
ACGAAGATGGTTTCATCGTGGTCAACCGGTTTATGTGGAGGGAAAGGATATTGTAAAATTTGCAGCTACAATCTCAGCTATTGGAAATGAAATTGTAAGCAAAGTGATGACAAGTAGAACAAAGATTTTTAGTTGAAATGTTTTTTTTTACTTTCAGATTTGGGTGAAGAAATTGAATGACAACAACAAAGTAAAAATCCACACATCACAATTAGCAAGAGGAAAAATAGCCATAAAACGTCGGGCTAATTAATTTCTTTCCATGTACATTAAACTACTGCATAAGTTAGTAAAAAGCATTTATTTTATGATCCGAGTTTGTATTGCTGGAGAAATTTTAACACGGGGACAATTTTATCATTGATTCGAAAATAACATTTGAAAATTAAAAAATTCAAAATAAAAATGATTCCAAGTTCATACAAATTATTCTCTTTATGATTAATAATTAATTAGGGCCTTCTAGCCGAAATTTTTTTAATATTATTCACGTTCATTTTCAAATTTGTAAACAAATTCATATTTCGCATTTCCCAACATACATACGACACAAATTTACTAACATATTGTTGAAAATTACAATTTTTTCGCAACGTAATCAACAATCCTGATCACTCATCCACTTTCTAATCATTTTTGTTTATTATTTAAAATAAAATTCAAAAATATTGCTTTTTTTCAAATATTAATTTAAATTCACCGCTAAAGGCGTCCATCTTATTAGGTAAACGAACGCAGATATTATTGGATGTGCTTTGTTTCAAAACTGCGTTACCCACCGTACACTGTTAAATAGAAAAGAATGATATAGCGTAAGCGAGACGTCATTTTAAAAGCTTTCAATTCTGAGTCAACAGCAAAAACGTGTGGCGTGTGATGAAATTTGTGCTTAAATACCAAAATCCTATAATTTACAACAATTTCATTTGAAAATTTAATAAATTCTAAATTAAACAATAAAAATTGTCATAATAATTTCGTTCATTAATTATGACCGATAATCGCGAACAGATTTTGGAAGCGATAAAAACTCAAGGTGACTTAGTAAGGAAGTACAAATTGGCTAAAGAACCAAAAGAAAAGGCAAGTCCTATTTATTTATTTATTAATGAAATTCCATGAATAAGATATTAATCATTATCAATGTTAGATTAAGCATTTAGTTAGACCAGCCCCCCTTTTTTATGTGAGGTTATACAATTAAACCCCCCTCAACGCCTTCATGTAACAAACAGTGCTTGTTGGCATATTTTTTTCTAAGATTGATCTAGATTTTTTTTAACAGCAATAGTACATTGTCTTGGCAAACAGAGAAAAAATGTGAAAGTATTGATTTGTTAGTTGGTTATTTATGTAATTGTATCTATAAGGCGTGTAATGTTGTGTATACTCTATCGTGCGAGGTAAATGGTACTCCTTTTGATCTTGTTATTTGAAAATGTTTTGTTTTGTTTTCATGTTCGACTATACGAGTTCTAATTTCTTTCCCTTGTCCATTAGGTATTTTTTTTCTCGAGTTTCCCGTTTTTAGAATCTAGAAGGGCAAAATAAGAATTTTCTCAAGACTTAACCTAAATATATGTCTATATGTATTTGTCCGAATGATTCGATTACTGAATCACAAAACTACTGCAGTCCATCTTAAGGTTCTCTAAGTAACCAACGTACTTCAATCAATGTAATAATGCAAGATTTTACCACCTACTTATGCAACTATATGTTCCACCCGTTCTAACGTGGCTGGAAGAACTCATCACTAGTTGATAGGAGCCTAACACGTTAATTCTGGTCACAGAAAATATATTAAATTCGACCATGACTAAATCAGGTACAAAGGGTAAGATTTTAACTCCTCCCTTCTCTAAAATGTCCAATTTGCCCATCAAAACCTTACTACTAGTCTTCCTTCAAATTGTTCTACTAATCGTTCTTTTCCTTTCCATAAATGTTGATTTTAAACAAGATTTTCTTTTCGTCCAGTTTTAAAACGAGAATAGTGACATTAATAGAACATTGAAATAAAAAAATGTTCCGCCAAATTGGTCAACGTTCGGTTACACTAAGATCTCACTTTGGCAAATTCTGTTATTCGTCAGACGCCAATTTAAATAGTTTCCAATGGGAACATCAATTATCGCAGGTTAGACATTTTTGTTTAGTTATTTTGGCATCTAATTAGAGATTTGGATTTTTTTATTTAGTATTCGAATTTAATTGTTACAAAAAATCGAAAAGGATTTTTCTAACAAAAAATCTCTATTTACAGATCGATGAAGAAGTAGCAAAACTGTTGGCATTAAAAGCATCACTGCAAGACAATGGCCCGACAATGCCACAGAAATTTAATCTCAAAACGCCGAAAGGCACACGAGACTATAATCCACAGCAAATGACATTGCGACAAGATGTTTTGAATAAGATTATCGGAGTGTTCAAGAAGCATGGTGCCGAAACAATTGACACGCCAGTTTTTGAATTAAAAGTGAGACTATTGAAGAATGCCTAGAAGTTTTAATTTTAACTCTCTTTTATTGTAGGATGTTCTTACTGGAAAATATGGCGAAGACTCGAAACTTATTTATGATTTAAAAGATCAGGGTGGAGAAATTTTATCGCTACGGTATGATTTAACGGTTCCTTTAGCTCGATATTTGGCGATGAGCAAGATATCAAGTATAAAGAGATATCATATAGCTAAGGTCTATCGTCGAGATAATCCATCAATGACACGTGGACGTTACAGGGAGTTTTATCAATGTGTAAGTAAGTTTTTTTTTAAATGAGCGTCATCGGTCAACAAAGAAAATTTAAAAAATCCAAAGAAAGACCGATTCATCCAATAAAAGTTCATCCATCCTATGATTCTGATTCTAGATTTATTATTTGGAAGGATAACTATTGCCAATAAGAATACGTAGTTATAACAGAACCAAACCTTAAGACATTTTTTAAAAACGAACTATGGTGATTCTCTCTCATTTTGTACTATTCGTTTTTAGTTTCGGCAACGAGAATAGAAGAAATAAGAGTAGAACAAGCGAATTTAGATTTTGGATATATACCTAGTAGGTGCCTGTGCGCGAATCATTTAAAACGATTGACAACATTTGCGCAAGCGCACTGAAAATAAAATTTGAGAAAAATAACTGTGGTGAGCGAAGATATGTTTTGTGAATAATGAGTGGACATCTATAACAAAAATTTTACGCCAACGAACGCTTTTCTTTATTGCAAAACTTTCAATTCGTAGAGAAAATACGAAAAAACCCTAATAAAATTGTGAACATTTCTACATGAAACCAAAGCTTCTACTTTATATTTTATGTACAGTAAAGCAAAAGTGTTAAGCCATTTGAAAGGGTGGGGCACTAAGAATACCCTCCTTAAATTTAACCGGGAATTTTCAACTTGCAACAATGTAAATTTCTCATACAAACTTTAAATCTGTCAAAATAAAAGTTGATTGTGTCACTTTTTGTTGTGTCAACTTGAAAATTTTTTGACATTTTTTATAAACTCAAAACCTGCGAATTTTCTTTCCGGGAACGCCTATTCGGTTTAATAATTAAAATTTGTATATGACTCAGAACCGTAAAATTTATTTATTTGTAAAATTATCATTTATGAAACAGATTTTCATTGCATTCCATTGGACTTCTTCTTTTTTGTACCGCCATTTTAAATTCCCACTTTATTATAAAAAACAACCCTTTTTCTATGGGGTCATTTTTTGGAACTTTCTACTGAATATGATAGATTGAATTTGGCGAAAATACTTTAGCTCCAATAATATTCATGGACCAGTTTCGATTCATTTTTTGTCTTCCTTTTCTGAATTCTTCCACTAGAAACGTTTATTTTTATTACAAAGATATTCTTTAGGATTTCGATATTGCTGGTTCTTATGATCCAATGATACCCGATGCTGAATGTGTTAAGGTCGTCTCGGAAATACTAAAAACAATAAATGTTGGAGATTTTGTCATTAAACTAAATCATCGGCAACTATTGGATGGAATGTTCGAAGCATGTGGTGTTCCCAGTGATAAATTTAGGACAATATGTTCATCAGTGGATAAGTTAGATAAGGTTAGATTATTAGCACATTTATAGCTTTATGTGTATAGGTAATTTCATTATGGATTTGTGTTTCTAGTCACCATGGGCAGAAGTACGAAAAGAAATGATCGATGAAAAAGGTTTAGGCAGTGAGGTGGCTGATAAAATCGGTGACTATGTTCGTTTGAGTGGTTCTATAGAATTAGTTGACAAACTGTTAGACGATGCAAAACTTAAAAGTGTTCCGGCCGCAGTTAAAGGTTTGGAAGCGATGAAATTACTCTTAAATTATTGCAATTTACTGGGAATATCAAATGAAATTTTATTCGATCTGAGTTTGGCCAGAGGATTAGATTACTATACAGGTGTTATCTATGAGGCTGTTCTGAAAGGTGAACCGGTTAAGACAAGCAATGATGATGCTGGAACAATTGGTTCGATTGCCGGTGGTGGACGGTACGATAATTTAGTCGGAATGTTTGATCCACGTGGCAAACAAGTTCCATGTGTTGGTGTTTCCATTGGCATTGAGCGAGTTTTTGCAATTTTGGAAACGAGACAAGCGGCTGAAAATATAAAAATTAGGACAAGTGATGTTGATGTGTATATTGTGTCGGCTCACAAAGGACTTCATGAGAAACGATTGAAATTAGTTTCACAACTGTGGGATGCCGGCATTAGGACTGAACATTCGTACAAAATGAATCCGAAACTTTTGGTGCAGCTACAGTACTGCGAGGAGCGTGGCATTCCTTTTGCGCTTATTTTAGGTGATGGCGAATTGGAACGAGGCGTTGTGAAATTGCGTGAAGTGACCACGAGGAAAGAGGAAGAAATTCCACTTGAGAATCTTGTGTCGGAAATCAACAAACGGATATCCCAGTAAATAGGACGTTGCGCTTCGCTACAATCTTTGTAATTAAATTTTTGTTGTTAAATTCTTTTTTCTATTATTATTTATTTTTACACTTAAGAAATTTAAGCTTTTTTTAAACGGATAAATATAATTTTTTGGTTGTGTTACCAATTACCAGCAGCATTTGAATTACTTTGTATGGCGATTTTATACTACAATTAAATAAATTATTGCAAATTGTAAAATTATTGTTTACGTTCTTTACTAACTCGCCTGTGTAGTAGCGGCTGCAAAAACTGAGAGAAACAAATATCAGTCATTTTTGGTTTTATGCTTCCTTTCCGTATCTGTATCTCGCTAAAGATGTAAAAAAGTCGTACATTTTAAGAAATAGGAGTTTATTAACACATTCGCTACCAGCCGTCACTTATGTGTGACACAGCTGTTTTTTTTCACACTTATGTGTGACACAGCATATTTTATGTGTCAACTCTGTTTTCACATTTTGTATTATGAACACACTTGTTAGGTTCCACAAGAATGAAGCGTCACATATGTGTGTCAGTTTTTTAGATGTCATATTACCACAAAAAAATCATAGACTGTGGTTTTCTACGGAATTCTTTTGTGAATTTCTCTAAGTGATAGAGGAAAATTATTATTGTACTTTAAGAATTAACCTCGCTAAGGAAAGGTGGACTA
>JANSTT010018449.1:0-13811 GCA_026745375.1 Platyura marginata
GTATATATAACGCTCCACAAGTGAGTATGCTAGCTAGCGATATACATAAATTCTCAGAAGATTTTTGAAGTTTTAGGCGCTAAAATTGAATGCAATTTTTTTTTCCTTTCTTCTTTTGGTTTGTTTCTTGGGTTTGAGGTGATTCATATTTTCTATATGCTGTGCAGACATATTTTGTTGAGTTGATTAAGTGACATCAGGGAATTTTATGGAAATTATTTTAATTTTTGATTGCCAGACTGGTTTTTAATTGGTTTAACAATAAAATTACATAAATTCATTCATATTCGTAAGGTTTAAGATTGTATTTATTATTAGATTATTCAGACGAGCTAGAATTAACATGTAAAACCAGAACTTGAATGGCAAGACATTTTTACTCTATATTACGTCGTTTAATTCTAATTTTTAAAAAAAATTGAAATGATTGTATAGTATAAACAAATTTCCCTCCATTAAATTACAATTCAAATAAAAGTAAAAAAAAAATATTTTGTTATCTTATACCAACTCGGGAAAATATTGTAATTTCATTTTATATTGTTTAGGTAACACAAACACAAAGCAATTTCTAAATTGCTCTTCGTAATTTCCAAAAGTATTTCATACCATTCCAAACATCGATTCTTCCGCTATAAATTTCATTTTTTATGGTAAAAAATTCCAATAAAAAGCGTTAGCATAAAAGGGGTGCCCATAAAGCCGCACCAATTTCCAAACTTAAGTTGCGAATTTATTGTCCATAAAATGTTCAGAAAAGGTTTTTTTTCATTTTTTTTTTTTTTTTGAATTGCTTTGAATATTCTATTCACGAAAATTATTCGGACAATAATTTAATTAAAAACGAATTCTTAATTCAATCAAAAAAAAAAATTTATATATAGAAAAAAACGCACACAGCACGCACACTCCATACATACACGTAATTTTTTCATTTGAGAATTTATTTTCCAAGCCTTGAATGAAAAACGATAAAAGCTGAAAAACCGCCACTTATACTTTGCCTTTCCATAGCTACTACTTCGGTGTGTTTATTCCGATTTAGATTTTTTTTTTTTTTTAAATTAATACATGTACGGTACCGGGATACGAAGATAATAATATGTAAATTCGATGTACGTACGTACCGTTTCAAAAATATACAGAAGAGAAAAAAAAATTATTGTAAATATTAAATCAAATACTTGAGAGATGGTGTGAAGTGATATGGTAGTGGCAGAAGCAAGCAGTGTTATGTCCCATTACGCATCTGTTGCTCTGGTTTTGCCAGTGCCTAAACAACGAGTTTCTCAATTATTTGGTATGGTACGTGGGTGTATAAATTATAATACACACCACACACAGTACTAGCATAGTACATTCGGAGCTAGTATTATGAAGGCAACATGTACTGCATTTTAAGGAAGTCTCATTGAATATGTTGTAAGGTTTTCCGGGCACGTTTGTTTACGCTTTTCATGGCACGCTGATGTCGGTAATTTAATTTTTTTTATCTTTCTTCGAAAAGAGAGAATTTATAATTTCGATTTTATTTTCAATTTCGATCCAATCTTCTTTTCCATTGGAAACATTTTTTTTTTTTTATTTCCCTTTTTTGTTTTCGTTTTGTTTATTTTATATGAATTTTTTCTTTTTTTTTTTGGTTCAAGTAAAAGTTGTTGTGATTTGTGTTAAATTGGATTGTTGGGCTTATAGGGGTTGATTGTAAATGCGAAATATAATATTTTTATGTTTGAGCACATAATCCTCAGTTTATATGCGAGCAACTGTTGTCCGCCTTTTTAGTTTATTTTCGTTTAGTTATTGCTATTTTTATTTTTTTTTTTTTTTTTTAAATTTCACTCAGCCATAATATTAAGGATTAATAGTTATTTTTCTCATCGCATGTGCTATTTTCAGTCATATTAGGTTTAACATCCCGTACCACTTAATTACGAATACTTTAACGATATAATAATGAGAAACTCTCGAACAATGAATAAGTTGTTGAGTGTGTGGTTTTGAACTTGTGGAATATTCGTTTTTGATATGACACTGACATGGGTATCATATGCTGCCAGCAAGATTGAAAAAAATAGTGACTAACGTTGGACAATACTTTGAATGACATGTTCTTTAGTAATTGTTTGAAATAAAACATTTTCACGAAAAAAACAACGAGAACTTATTAAAATTTCAAATACACAACAATAAGCCAAGTTGTAGGAATTATTTTTTAAATTTTTATTAGAATTGTTTAAGGCCGTTAATGATCAATCTTAAAAAAAGAAAAAAAAAAGAAGAAATTGAAGAGTGAAGGATAACAAATACCTAATGCATTCAAAAATAGATAACATAAAAAGAATAGAAATAAAAAATATTTTCAACCAATTTATCATCAAAAACATATTTTTTATTCAATTTCTTTGAACTTATAAAACATCTAACATATATATGTATATGTATATATGTAAATAAGAAATATATAAATATGAATCGATCAGCTTTTATGTATAAAGTAGTAGGTAAGGATAGAAATGTTAACCCTCGACAACAAAATAATAAAGCAAATTCAACTGTTGATACGGTTTTTATCATCTTTAAAAATAAAATGCTATGCTATAATATTAGCGTTAAGACAATAAATTCTTCAAATCTGTTCTTTAAATCGAATTGAAGGAAAAATTGTTTATTCAAAATTAAAAAAAGAAGACGCCTGGTGCTTTGATTTAAATTGAAAACCATTCCAGGAAAAAAAAAATGTTAAAAATCGTCAATATCACAGATATAAATCAGAAGGTAATTGATTTATCTCAGATAAGCATTTTTCAAAAAAAAAAATCAACCAATCAGCATTGATAGAACTTTTAATAAATCAAAAAGTAAATACAATATTGATAGAGTTCATTCAAAAAGAACTACTTATTCCCAGAAGTTTTACAGTTATGTATCTACATACTAGAAGCGTGTAGACATTTATGTAGAGAAAAATAAAATTTCATTCTCAGCAGGGTATATGAAAAAAAAAACGCATAATAAAGTCGTATAGATGGGAAGAAAATATTAGAAAGTTTAATTTCAAACGATGCCTCCATTAATTGTGCTAAAATATTGCTCCTAATTAAAGAAGTGCTCCTGATTTGGAAATTATTTTACACTACCTGCCCTTAAATCTTATATTTTCCGATCTACCATTTTTAAAGAAAACAATCCATGAAAATCTTACAAAATTAATTGCCAGTTTATTTTCTTCCATACATACAAGATTGACGTATTTTTCTCCATAAATACATAACGCTCTGTGCACTCTGTATACGATACTATCAAACACTTTAAATAGAAATTGCTTTAATTAAATAAATGGCTTAAATCATAATATAAAATATATCGATCGCAATATACTAGTACTGTAAGATAAGATAAGCTAATACACGATTATGTCAACTAGAATTACCATTTAAGTAGCGGAAGAAAATTGATAAAAAATAACAACAACAAAAGTAGGTACTTATTTGGAAAAAGAACTATTTTGTCATATCGTTTGTTGTATGATTGTATCGTACATATTGTAGTATAAGTTTTTATGATGATTTGATGATATTTTTATGCTCTTCACCAATTTATTGTTACATTAAACTGCAGTTCACAACAAAATGCTACTGTAGTCCAATCATTTAATTTATTCAACTCCAAGGTTTTGCACAATGCGCAGTTCCATTGACCTCACCACATAAATATCGTATTTCTAACAATTTCTATATTTGGTATTTTATACAAAAATTGTTCCACAAAAACTTTTATTTAATTATTTAACTCTTTCCCATTAAACGAGTAATGTTTGCCATTTTATTGTTTGGCATTAAAACGAATTTACCGGGCTTTTCTCTGCTCCATTATAGTTTTAATAGAATTTTCCACTAAATTATTCATAATAAAATTCGAGAAAAACAAACAAAACATGAATGTAAACCAGTCCCGGCTACCATAGTTAATTCACCTTCTCGCCCTCTTAAAAACCATCCCCCCCCAACGAGAAATATACATTTTTATATGGCGTACAAATACAACGTGAAAAAAGCCTGGGCGGGTAAATATAAGATCTGGAACAAAGAAAGAAAAAAAAACAGGAAAAATTCTCGGTATTGATTCAGGATTCATTTATACTTTCAAATAAGTAGAAAAAAGTACTTTTTCGCCGAAAATTTAGTTTTTTTTTTTTGGGATTCACAGAAATTCTTTTGTTCAAAAGGCCTCTTCACTTATTCATTAGTGTGGCAGCCCAGGCATTAACAATCAAGGTTAATTTACGTTTATGGAATTTTCCCTTTTTTTGCCGTGCACTTGTCATGTAGATATTTGGCAGCAGAGCGACTCATTTTATCTGTTTGCGTGAGCCGTGTGCACGAAAACAAAAATTAATTAAATATAAAAATTTCCATGGAAATTTCAATTCTAACTTTTTCAAGTCAAGCCCAATTAACATTTTTCCAATTTTATTTTTATCTCCCACACTTGGCCTTGTTTATATTTGAAATTGAAGAAAATTCGCTTTGTTTTAAAAGTCCTTCTTATAGACGGTTTTATGGTTTTTCAATTTGCCTTTTTATGGAATCCCGTTGTTGTTGCAGAAGGAGCATTTAAATATATTTTATTGATGTTAGAAATGGTTCATTGAAGATCGAAAGAACGATTTTCGGATTTGCCTTTTTTTCTTTTTCTTTGTTTTTTTTTTTATTTTTTAAATTTGCTTGTAGGTACTCTATAAAAAAAGGCCTATTTATAAAAGCTTCAATCCATTAGGATTTAACATTGTTGTTTATTTAAGCTTTTTTTTTCTAAGTAGTTTAAGGAGGAAAGAAAAAACAATCAAAAGAATGTTATTGATGTTTATTTAAGTGCGGTCAAAGAAAAAATAATTGCCCGGGGCGGTATCTTTGACAGAAAATAACGACAACAATAAATGAATGGGGCCAATAAAAAAAAAACCTTTTCTCATTTTTTTCTGCAGAAAATTGTGCCTCTTCTTGAACGAAATATTTGCTGCGAAACGCCTAAAACACGAATATATGTACACTGTGTGTGTATGGATTTTGTAGAATAATAAAAGCTCACCGCACTAGAAGACATAATAAAAAGGGAAAAATCTGTCTGGGATGGAAAGTTGTGGTCAGAGTATAACCGAAGAGTTGTATTGCTTCAAGGAAAGAAAAACATCTTTTGTGTTGATGTTTATTTTTGACAATTCTATCAAAGGAAATCAAGGATTTTCTGTAAATACATACACGTACGTGTATAATAGATATTTGAAGTAATCATTGAAATTCCCTTCGTTAGCTTCTTACTTAAGGAAATTGATTGATAAAAAAAAGGTTGTCAGACTTTTTTTTTATTGTAATAGGAAAACTCTAAAAATTGATTATTTGGAATTTTGAAAAAGTCATGAAATAAAATTTCAACTTTCTACCCTAAAATACTCACAAGTAGAACTTTTAGTCACATTTCGAAATTGTTGTTGTGCGAGAACTTGCAAAGAACTTATTCAAAAACCATTTTTGGAATAGGAAAATGAAATTTTTTTTTTAATTTTCACTCAGTTTCGAACGACATATTTTTTATTTTTAATTAATTATGTTTCCAACTTAAGTCAATGCTTAACATACATGTGTACAAACATGAAAAACAATAAATTCATCATTAAATCACCATAATTTTGGTATTTGTCATTTTGATTGATGGGGAACATTTCACAGAGAAAGAAGAATGGGATAACATGAAATTCAGAAATATGCGACAGAAAAGAAAAACGAAAATACAAAAAAAAAACCTGTTGGCATTTCTCTTTTTGGTCGGAAAAAGGAAATTGGTGGAAATCGTTTTTCTTTTGAATACAAAAGAAATTTACCTAATGAACTAGAAAATTGTTCGGTCGGCATATTGAATGTCTTTAATTAAAGTGTAATTACTTTTGGTGGGAGGGGGGAATGCATTGACTAAAAGAAACAAATTTAATTGCCGAATTGTGTTAATGAAAATCTAGACGGTCTTTGGACATCGGTAATAAATTTGTTAATTAATGTGGAATGGAATTGAGTTTATTGGTTTTTGTTTTAATTTCGTTTTGCTTTGGAAATTGACAAATTATTTAATGTGATTTGGAAAATTTAATTACTAGTATTAGTTTCTAGAACTTTTTTAAAATATTGTTGATTGGATTTAATCTTCTTAGATATCTATAAGTACGTTTTAATTCTTTGTATTTGAGTTTTCCCTACAATACTCAAAATATCGAATATAAAAAACAGCCTAGAAGTCGTGAACCAGTGTTTATAACTTATTAATTAGGTAACATTTTAATCATTTCTTTAAATACGAGTAATAACTTAAATTGAACCTTGACAATTAATCATGAAATGCTTCACTAAGGAGTACTGAAAAATCATGGTCAAGATCTTTTTTATAAATCAAGAGTCAATTGTGCATATCGACGTCATTTTAATACTGCAAACTGTCCATGGCGATCGGCTATAAAGCGAATAATTCAACGTTTTTGAGTATCCGTTATGGATTTGCCCCGAACCGGAAGGCCGCCAACAAGTCAAACTGCAGCTACGATTAGACCTGGTGCGTTCGAAAAATGCGAACTTTTCTTGGCCACCACGTTCCCGGATTTAATGGGATCCGATTTTTTTTTTCTTTGTAAATACTTGAAAGAGACCGTCTCTACGTAAACAAGCCGCTGACTATTCAAGAGCTAAAACTCAACATTGAGCATCAAGTTCGAGGAATACAGCCTGAAATACTAAGGAAAGTCATGGAAAATGCAGTGAACACTTTTGTAGTTCTAGTAGCCGTTATAATATGATAGGGTATTGTAATATCAGTTCTGGAGCCTGATCAATTCTAATCAATAACACATAACATATGCAACCCGTACATACCTATAACAATAAAGATCGATTAAAATGTATAAATGGACTTGAAACATAATTTTCAAATTCTCCAACATAATATATAATCATCAGTTAGTTAAGTGATTGTATTTTACATATTATGCCTGACAGACCAGCAAATCAATTGCGTCAGCACAATTTGAAAATGTTTCAGGTCAACTGGAAATTTTCGCAACATATTCTCTCCTTATAAATAATACTGCCTATAGAGTATAGAGGTAGAGTCTGTGTGAATGTATATTATGTGATAACCACTGGAATTAAATACACCATCCTAATCCCATTGACAATAAATATAGTGTTGCCATAATATTGTAATAAATTTAATATATCAAAATTTTGCAGCTGTGACACATACCTACCCACACGTAACATGAACTATTTTTCAAAAAAAATTAAATCAATTTAAAAGCCTTGCAAACTACAAAGCTTTAATAAATAATGTAAGTTGACTGTGTTGGTACTACTAATACCATTTACTACTCTCTAGTGCACAAAACTGTCATGTCAATAATAATAATAATAATAATAATAGTGCAGAAACGATAACAGCTGATCAAATATCAATATGTGGCTCATTCCGTTCACTTATATGACGGAGCGCATTTCTCCATACATTCAGAAAAACAAATTTTTTTTTTTGTATTTCAAATAAATTTTGATGTTACATAATAATATTATTCAAATAATAGTTTTTTTTTTGGTTACATAGAAAGTGTGTTCACGGCATTATTATTTAATAGCCACAGATAAATGTCAAAGACACGTGAGCGTTGAATTTTGGTCACATTGTAAATCGACATTAAAAGCTGTGTATATCCAAGAGTGGTAGGTCAGTTACATATATTATTATGTATGAATGGGAAGACGGTTTGTTTACTGCATAAATTGGATTGTTTTTTTCTTTCTTTTTTTTTTTTGGTTCGGTTTTTTTTATGCCAAAAATTACCATAAATTTATTCCTCTATTTTGATGCGAATTATAAATATCTGCATCTAGAGAGAGTCGATACGATTCTTATAGAACAGCTTAGCTAGGTAGGTACATGACCTATATTTTTTTTGTCGCGCATTTGACCCTGGCTGCACGAGCTAAGTAAAATAGAACCGAAAGAACACACTACACAAAGAAACGAAGAAAAAATAAAGTTTACGTTTTTCAAGCAAACAACATAAATTACATAAAATTAATTAAAAACTTTTGCAATGTTGATATTCAAATTGATTTTTTTTTTCTTCTCTCTAGTCTTTTATACATTCTAGTCGTTTATACAGAAAATACACTAGGAAAGATCGCTTGGGAGTAGAATTGTCTCCTTTTGAGGGATATAATTAAGGAACAAATTCGAAAAAACCTTTTGACAATATTTTGTGTATTAATTTTGGCGACTTAGGGTTGAATTCCTACAGAAAAAGTGTAAAGACAGAAAATAAAGTCAAAGTTTGAAGATTATAAAATAAAATTTGTTGTTCAAAATAGTCCAGTAAATTAATAAATTTGTCATTGTAGATCAAAAAATAGTAAAGAATCTTAGATACTAAGTATTCCGTATTTTTTTTTTAATTATAGTAGAAACCTTTTTTTTGGGTTTGACCTTAACGGCGGGAACCGAGACATGTTGACTTTTTCGAAAATGGTCGAAAATTTACTAAAAATGTATATGATAGATGATAATAAAACCGGCTAATTCCAAATTTTTTGAATAGATCAATTTTAGTACTGGTAGCCGTCCTACAACATATATTTCAATCTAACACGATAAAAAAATTACGAAAATTCTCGTATAACACGATACAATAGTTTCATACAACATGGAATTATGTTGGAATCGTGTATCTACCGTGTTATAGGTGGGATACCTGCACGTACATTTTTAGATCAAATTATAAATGGTAGTTAACTATATTTCGGCAGAGAATTTACTACTAAATGATTACTAACTTATTGTGTTGACCAATCCTTGATAATTGCCAAAATTAAATATTAAATTCAATCAATACATCAGCACACACGAAGACGACCCATCTCTTACCAAATGACATATGAAACTCACATACAAAAGAAAAAAAATTTGTCCATTTTAGCCAAAATTTAGGTTACTTTGTTAACATCAAAACCAATTCAACAATTAATCATGATTATTCTCTACCAAACTTTATAATTGCTTTGCATGTTTTTGTTTTATAATCAAATTTATAGGCAACATCACCAAACACTTTGTCGTGTACTACATTTTCGGGTTTTATATCTCCTTCAACCTTTCTTTTTCAATTTTATCTTCATATATTCCATATCATACAATTAAGTATTATTTCATATATGTATGTATGTATGTATGTATGCATGTATATATGTATGTGTGCTAATATGGCTTGAAAATAATCAAGAAAATTTTAATTAATATTCAAAAACAAGACTTAAATAAATCCCAAAATTTTTGTGTAATATGTTATGTATGTAAATTTTATAAGTATATTAGGTATGTTAAAGAATTACTAATCATAAAATCATGCTTCTTGTCTTAAGCTTTGTTTTAATAATGTGTTTTTTTTTTTAATGAATTATGGTATAACAATTATTAAAAGGTATTCTATTTTTCCATATAATGTATAAATTTGTTTTTAAGTGACGCCCAACGCCAATTTCTTTAACAAATTCCTTCTATTTCATCAACATGACATATAATCAATTTATTCAAACGTCATCTAATGTGATAATTAAAAAAAAAAATTGGTTAGTAAAAATTCAAAAAAACTAAAAAATTAAAAAATCATCTGCTTCACTATGGAATGTTTTACCAACAAATTTTATTCCGAAAAACATTTATATTCAATCACAATTTAAAAAAAAAAATAATAATAAAAAACAGTTCATGCAAAATTGGCGACAAAGATAGTTTTAATAATAATATCTACCTAAATATATTTAAAAAAAAAACATTTTTTTTTAAATAAAATAAATTGAATATATTGTCATCGAAGTCGTCAAAAAAAAAAAAAAATTAAAATAATTAAATATAACTAAATAAGAGTGAATTTTAAGAAAAACAATTTTATCTAAAAATGATGATGATTCATTTTGGTTTTTTTTAAAAATAATAAAATTATCAACAAAAACTTTTTTTTTTTAATAAAAAGAAAAACAATAAAACTAATCAACAAATTACCTCCCAAATGAATTTCTCAATATCGAGAACAACAACGTCTACGTTACATTAACTACTATAAAAATATTTTTATGATGTTAATATTTATGCATAAGAACATTTCATTTTTTTTTTCTTTTTTTATACAGCTAATAACAATTTTTTTTTATTATTAGCATTTTAAAAGGAGGCGCGTATATCAGTCCAAGAGGTGGATTTTAAGCCATTATTTTTATACGAAGTAAAAAATATTTACAAAAGTTATCTACTTTCAAACTGTCTACAAAAAATAATAATGATAATAATATTAATTAATAATTAAAAAAAAACAAACAAACATTACTTAATTATTATAAAAAATAGGATTTTTTCCATTTTAAAAAAATGTGTTTCTTTTCATTTTTTTTTTCTCAGTGTGTGTATTTTGTTTTTGTGTGTGTTTTGACTTTAAAAAAAACGATTAAAAATAAATTTATAGCCCAATTGGGGGTACTTGCACATATCTGTAGATATACAGACGATAGTCCTTACTCGCCAATACAACGCTACCATCGTCCATCAGAGCCACATCAAAGCATTGGGCATGTTTCACTTTACTCTCCAATGCCGAAACCAATTGTCCATCTTGTGTGAATATTGTCAAATTAAAATTATTATGATTGTCGGCAATTAAAATTTCGCCAGCCGCATTAATGCCAACGCCAATTGGATAGTTGGTAATGCCTTCACCGCCAATTTGACGTAAATAGACGCCCTCATAACTGAACACTTTAACACAATGTGCCCGATTGTCACTGATAAAAATCTCCTGTTTGTCATTGACCACAACACCATTCGGAAATTCCAGATGTTTGCTGCAGCCAAACTTTTGCAATACATTTCCGGTTTGATCGAATATTATTACGCGCATCACTTTACATTCGACCACAATAATACGACCTTTATTGTCAACGGTAACACCGCGTGGATGTTGCAATATGTTTGCACCAAATTTACGCACAAACTGTCCATATTGATTGTATATTTGTATTTGATGCGTTGGTGAACGTTCCGTTACGATAATGTCGCCCGATGTACGAACAACAGCCACCCGATTTGGATACAATAGTTGACCGTCCCGTTTGCCACATTCGCCAAATTGAAATTTAAAACGACCCTCCTTGTCGAATATTTGTATACGATGATTGTTAGTGTCGGCAACGATAATGTCATTTTGTGCATTAACCGCAACGCCACTTGGTTCGGTGAATTGTCCTTCCATAACACCGAATTCGCCAAATTTACAGTGATAGATCATTTTCTGTCGTTTTATTTGGGATTTTGGTGGAAAAATTGTTGTTGACATTAATTTCGATGTTAAATCGATCATATTATCCGATTGACCGCCACTTGACAATGGAATTGTATATTGATCGGACAGATTATTGAATATATTATCGGATCCACCGTTGCTCCATTTTTCATATGGATTTACTTGTAAATTAACTTCGCTGACAAATGGTCCTAAACTGTTGGCACCATTAAAACGTTTGGTAATAATGTTTGAGTCAAACGATAATAGTGATTGTTGTGACTGGGCCGCAATTGATGAAGGACCATTTGAAAATGGTCGATCAATTGATGTCGGTGTTGGCGTTGGTGTTGTTTGAGGATGACAGCCATTAACTAATTGATTCTGTTGGGCGTTTAGACTACCGGTACTACTGGACGGGCTACCACCATTGGTCGTTATGACATTTGTTAGGGTTGGTCGTGCAATCGGTGGTTGTTTTGATGGAATTTCTGGACTTGATCGTATATAACCAAATGTATTTCGTACGCCTACCTGAATGGCTTGATAGTTTGAAACGAAATCCAATTCAAATGTTGATTGAAGTTCTTGGATAAATGACAAAAATGATTGAAGTTTATTTTCCATTAATTTACGAAGCATTATCGTTTCGGCCAGTCCAGCATGCTTTGAGAGACGTTCGACAAATTCACATGATTGCAACACTTTGTCCACATGATCTTGAGATTTTGTTAGCAAAACAGATTGTGACATATTTTTGGCATTGTAAAAATTCTCCAACTCCTTTAGGAGTTCCTGTTTTCGTTCGTCCAACATTGAACGATAAAATTGGTATGTTTCGTTTATTTCATTTTGGGCCTTATTATATTGAACCTGGATACGAGCCGCGCTATGTTCGGCATTTTTAATGATTGTTCTCATATCCACAGCTTTGCCACGAACTTCATTAACAATTTGTAGCAAATTTTCGATTTGTTTCGGTGTAGCATCGCTGACATGTTCGCATTCATGTAATCCAGATGGATGATCACAGACAATGCAATCTTTGCAGACCGGAATGCTGCATGTACGACAAAAAAATTTGAGCAATTCACTTTTATGACGTGTACAAAAATAACTGCTTGACGTTTTGTTTGTGGTACCTGTGTCATTCGTAGTAATACCATTGCCAAGACCATTACCACCAATACCGCCGTTGCCACCACCACCACCACTATTCCCAATTGTTGGCGGTGCTATTATACTGTTCATTGTTAATTTTGTTGTATCGTCCTTGAGACTAAGCGCTAATCGATGAGATTCGAAACCATTCATTATTTTACTTAAATGTGATTGACCGTTATGTTCATTAATACGAAGAACACTGTGCCCTTCAAAACAATGCATGAACTGATGAGCAGTTACACAATTCGCGCACAAATAATTCGCACATTCAATACATTTGGCAACAGCATCCGATTGCTTACTTTTGCAACCGGTACACCGTGGTCCCGAACCGGAACCCTGTGATGTTTGTGAGTCTAGGCTGCTCACAATGCCGCTGCTAAAATCGTCACAAATAGCCGAATCACTAACCGGTGGCGATGAGCCACTTAGTGTTAATGGTGAATCGGACAAATAGTCGGTTTGTTCACCAAATGAACCAATTGAATTAGCACCGGGTAAAGATTCTAATGATGGTGTTGGTGATGAGGCCATGGTTTATTCAATTCAATCAGTTTAAACATTTGCACTTTTTTTTTGTTTTAAAATAAAAAAAATTTGTATTATTCAAAATCACATTTGTAGCTTTTGTTTTCAATTTTTTTTTTCTTTTTTCACTTTCAACGTTTTTTTTAAATTTTTTTTTATTTTTCTTTTATTTTATTTTATGATACTTTTATCTGCAAACCTAAAAAAAATCGGAAATAAAATATTGTTATGCGAAAACGATTAAAGGAAACCACAATTTTGTTATGCAAACAAATTCCTTGTTTATATTTGCTTTGTACCACTGCTCCCGGCCGATAGGGCTTTTTGCTGGAATAGCAATACAACACTCTTCTAATGGCATTTTTAGTGAGGAAAATATTAAATAAATTTACAGATATTTTTTTGTTCAGCACAAACGGGAAGAGAAATCTTTTTTATTTGTATCTCTTCAAAAGTTCTATTATTTTTTTTTTCGAAGCCTCAGTTATAGTAAACTTCCTTTGTAAAACAATGTCAGACACAGACTGTTCCATGAGTGACACAAAATATATTTAAAGCGAAATTGAAACGCACGGGGGTTGTTCGTATTATGTATGTATATATATACATATATATAGTACATCGATGATGATGATGATACAGGCAGAAAAGAAGAAGGAAACAAGGGTACGGAATAGGCGCGCATGAGTCACACAACAAATGAAAAGTGTGTGTGATTCATTGCGAAGTATCTTTACATTTATTTATATATATT
>JANSTT010018450.1:0-13810 GCA_026745375.1 Platyura marginata
ACAAAGTCTACTGTCGAAATAAATTCCTTTCAGAATTTATATCGACAGTAGACAATTTCAAAAAGCGAGCCGCTACATATTTAATTAGAAAATCATAGAACTTAAAGCTATTGTTTCCAATTTCCGATGTCCACGATAAAATTTATTGTTTTTAAAATTCAACGAAGTAGAACTTTCCACTTGTAAAAGAGACAACTACAGTCTATACATTTACCATTAGACAAAAAATGTTACTCTCAAAAATAATTTTCCATCAGAGAATCGAATAAATTGGTCTCATTTCAACGTATCGCTTTGTCTCTTTTATCACACATTTTATGTAAAAAGTTCTATCGAAAAGCTTTTACGTTTCAACTTTCGACTTCAGTTGTTGGTTGAATACCACATGATATGGGTATTTTTACTAGATAAAATATTTAATTATTAATTATATCGGAAAATCTATTTCTAAAGAAAATCAAAAAAAAAAAAGAAAAGAAGATACAATTTCCTCTATATATGTAATCTACACCCACACCACATACAACTCTAATACGTGTTAACAATTGGTTCTTTTTCTTTCATTCATTTGATGTAATGTCGGTCGGAATACAAATGCCAAACGAATTATTTGGGTAACAAATTTTCCGATTTTCTTTGCATAGCAATTGAAAGTTAATGAATTTATAGATGATTTTGGTGAATGGTTTGGAGGCGTCAGGTGCCAGACCAGATTTTATTGAATTTTCTTATTATTGTGTCACAGTTAATTGTATTACCCATCAGTTTCAGTGAATCAATTAAATTTCATGTTGCTCTGAATTGACTATGTAACGGTTTGGTTTTCTTAAAAATGGCCGTACAATGTACATTTTTGAACATACATACTGGCCAACTATATTTTTCTTGAATTAAAAGATTTTATATTTTAAATAAAAAACTACACTCCTTTAGCGTGCACAATTTTCTATTAATTCGCAGTTCGTACACTAAGTTTTCATCATCAGATTTTTTTTCAAAAACATTTGCGTTGTTATATTAATAAAAAATTTGTGCACAGGATTGTAGTTTTTATTTAAAATATAAACAATTTTAATTCAATAATTTCGTAACACAGAACTTCCAATCTACAATTTGTTTAAGTATATTTTTCTTTTTCGACTATGTATACCTAATTAAATTCAGAATAAATAAAGAAAATGAAGTTTTTCTGTTTTTCACTTAGGTAGATTGATTGCAATTAACTGAATAATTTAATGGTCAGTTTTGTTAGAAGATAAATTATTTATGAATTAAATATTATGTGGTCGACTACTGGTTGTAGGTTTTTTTTTTAATTTGGACTACATTTCTAAAAAAAAACCCTGCGAAAACAATTGGACAAAATATTGATTTTACAAATATACCTTCATTTATCTTAAATTTAATTTTCTAAATACTTAAGACAAATAATTTCGTACAAAATTAAACTTGAGATGAATGAAGACATTTAAATTCGAATTCAGAACAAATAACTCTCCACTAAAATGAAATCTGAAAACCAAACTTGATTAAATTCCATAACAAAATCGATTTTATATAAATTTTTGAAAATTCATAACATTTCCTGCTATTTGTAATAAATTTAATGATGCGTCCACATCCGAAGATTTATTGCGAATAGAATGTTGAAAATGGAATTGAAAAAAAAAACCTCCATAAAAATTTGATTTGTGTAGTGTCTTAAAAGTGGTGTTTGTAATTATTTTTATTGGCCAATTTAGAATTTTTGTATACAATTTTTATGTTCGATTATCAACCTATAGACCCACACTCTTTCCACCATTTAATAAAAAAAAACCAAAATTCGTGACTAGAATAAGTCTGTTTTTTGTTAGTTATAGCTGATTAGTCGTACAGATATGGTAATGTTGTGCTAGGGAACTTTTGAATTATATGGTATAAGAGCTAGGATGCTTTAAACACCATTTTGGAGTACCCTTAGCGTATATATGCAAAATAAAATTGAAATATCACCATAGACATAGTTAACTAGATTGTCATTTGCTGTGAAAACTTGGATATTGTTTCACATATGTATGGGGTACAAGGTGAGAATTAGGGCAAAACTTTGCCGTAAATTCCATATAGTAAAAATCCATCCTTTTAAGAATGAATTGGAACGAATATTCGTTATTATTTTTTTTATTAGGTCAAAATCAACGAATATCAATTCTTACTAAATAATTAAACTATGAAGCAATTAAATATCGATGTGTAAATGTTGAGAAAATTACAGCTGGGGGGAGAAATCAATAACGACAAAAAAAAAACTCACATTTTTAAAAGTAAAAACATTTTAGTGAAAAAGTTACTTTTAATCAAATTAAAAATTAATTTTAATTATTTCGCAAAGTCTATTTAAAAATTGAAATTTAAAAAATTTCAAAATTGATTTGCTGGAAAGTAAATTTCTGTCGGTCCTTACGGGTAATTATTTTTTATCAAAGTAAATTACTCATCTACAATTAATGTATTTTTAATTGGACGAAAATATTTTTTACTTTTTATGAGTATAAGAAAAGAAATATTAAGAACACAAATTTCAGTGTGCCGTGAATACTGAAAGTGAAAAGGCGATATAATTATGTATTGTTTTATTAAATTTTGTATCCATTGTGCTTAAGAGGCCGGAAAAATAACTGGTAAAAAAATATTTGTCCTTTTAGGGATCTAGTTTCTATTGAATTAGTCCGATATGATATATTTTTTTTGACTAAACGTTAATTTTTTAAAAACAAAATTTGAAAATGAGTTGATAGGATACTTGATTAACAAGATAACAAACAAAAAAAGGCCCATTTTATTTGGATTTGCCCTATTTTTCAAAAAAACTAAACTAAACGTTAATTTTTTAAAAACAAGATTTGAAAATAAATTGATAGGGTACTTGGTTAACAATATACCAAACAAAAAAAGGGCCACTTTTTGGATTTGCACAATTTTTTAAAAAAAGTTACAGGTGTTCAAAGTCTACCTATTTAATAAAATGGAAAATTTAACACTTTTTGGCTTATTTTTCTCATATTAAAAAAATTCACATTAATAATCAAAAGTTGCTTTTGTTTAACTAATTTCGTTTTTTTAATTGTCAGCCTGTAATTCCTGTTCCTGCGTTCTGTTTCTAAAAATGTTCACAGATTATTCCGTTCAGTTTAAATTGAGCAATTTTACTGTTGTTATACGAGTATGATGATGATGATGATGATGTGACTTTTTCTTTCTGTTAAGAATTTCACATGAAAAATTCTCCCTATAAAGTATTTCACACTTGTAAAGAGATTTTTAAAGAGCTTGTATGTACAATTGTTGTACATTTGTCGTTATATTGTACAGGGTGGCCGGAAATTAGGGTATCACCTATTTTCTGTGAATAATAAAACACAATTAGGATATTAAATGGAATTCAACTTTTTTTTAATTATTTAACAATGCAGTAATTTAAAAAAATTATTAATATTTGGTATGACTTCCTTGGTTAATACAGGCCTCGATTCTTTCTTTAAAAGATTCACATCGGACATATAACTCTTGATTAGAAATATTTTTCTATTCTTCTTCAACCCGATCGATTAGTTGTATCCTATTTGTCGGTTTTGGATATCGAAACACTGCATCCTTTAATCTTGACCAAGGATTATCAATCGGATTGAGATCTGGCCAGTCCGTCCAAATTGTTGGAAGTAATTTCTTAAACACTCAATGCGTGCATTAAAATAACATTAGATCGTCGAAGAAACTTTTGTCAGTGAAGTAGTGTTTCGAGATCCAAAACCGGGTCAAGTGGGGTTCGGGTTAAGATCGGCTTAAGTGATACCCTAATTTCCGGCCACCCTGTATTTCACTTAAATGGATTGAACGAATGTTATGTAGTTACATATGTCTGAAGTTGTTAGAATAAAATTGGTTATCTTATCGAAATTGACACACTGGTAATATCCAATTTTCATCGAAAATGGTACACTTTTTTTTGTATTTGCACTAATACCTATATACAATGCTGAATGCGGAACATCTGTGTTGGGGCTTTTTTTGATTAAGCTAATATCGATGAGGTGGCTTTTAAAAGATGAAAATACCAAACAAAAATGGTGACGGTGAAAATAGATTGGACGAACTTTTAATTTCATCAAAAAGTATAACGGAACATTTTGGCAAAATAAAATTGGTAGGATTGTTGGTATTATGTTGGACAGATATAATAATTTGATAATAATGAAAAATACTTTAATAGTATAAAATATATATAACTTCGCATTTCTACCGGACATTGTTGGACATTTTGATATTGAGTGAATTTCGATTTCTATACACTTTGATTGCATCCTTTTTTGATCAGCACAGAATATATACAGTGGAGTGTGGATACTCAACATACAGGAGGATGATAGGTAGAAATTATGTAATATTGTTATTTACGTAATAATGAAAATAGCCTATAATTTGATTTATATCAACCGTCATGTGGGTGCAGTGAACTCTGAATTTGACTAACTAATCTACTTATGTTGATCTATTCTCTATTACGTAATGTTATATGTTACATATGTACAAATATACATATCTACGATGAGCTAATAAACGTAAACAAATTTATACAAGGAGATGTAGATATTAGCATCACTGAAATATGAAAATAAACGGAAAATTTGTGTTAGATAGTTTAGAAGTTCGTTTTATTTTTGCAAGTCACCATTTCTATACATCGAAAAGCTTTTATTGTTTGTTCTTTTGCTGTGTAATATTACAAAAATATTCATTTAGAAAAACATTATTTTTCTTATAAAGAATATTTCTAGTTAGACATAAGGTCTAGAATTTGTATAATAAATTCGGGGAATGTTAAATTTAATTATGTTTGGATGGAGTGACTATATAAGAAACTTCGTCTATAATGGGTATTGTTTGCTATACAAATATGTATAACAAAATGTACTTAAAAATCCATTTGCAATTAATTGAGTTATGGATTACTAATTATTTGTTAAT
Source organism: Platyura marginata (assembly GCA_026745375.1). Taxonomy (NCBI): domain Eukaryota; kingdom Metazoa; phylum Arthropoda; class Insecta; order Diptera; family Keroplatidae; genus Platyura; species Platyura marginata. Next base: position 5,008 of record JANSTT010018450.1, read on the forward strand.
AAATTATGTAGGTATCTATATCAGTACAATTATGAACGATGCGCAGAACATTTTTAGTCAATCAAATTATAAAACCGTTTCGATAGAAAATAGAGTTGAGTTTTAATATAGTGGCAGTTGGGGATTTTTTTTTTCTTTAAACGCTGTGGATAAAATTGTGTCGAGTTGACTTTGTTTTTTTTTTAATTTCTGGTCGAAAGCAGACAAAGTAAAGCAAAAAAAAGGAGATATTCCTTTTTAGTTTATTTCGTTTGATTCACCCCTTTAATTGTAAATTATTTTTATATTGACATAGTGTTGATGTGTCCTCATCAGGTAGGTAATTTTTAATTCTCGTATCTCCCCTAAATATGTTATAATAAAAGTTGAGGTTGGTAAAAGCACCAAATTCCACCTAATCGTTTATTCAACTACTAAAAAATGTAGTTATAATATGTACTTTTAATACTAAGAACTAAAAAGTCCCCTCCACATACATATTTCGTATAAAATCATCAGATAAGATTCCCGAATTTTTCATTCAAACCATTATTTGACAAAACTTAAAAATATGATATGAAATGAAAGGTTTTGATATTTATTTTTACATTTATTGACATTTTTTAATTAAATACAATTATTTATTACAAAAATATTTAAATTGTTTTTATTTATTATTGCTAGGCTCTTTTAAATTCTGAGTTCCTAGATCTGGAACGAAATTTTATGTCTAAACTAATAAACTTCTGTAGAGCGTAGAGCCAACAGGACCGATGGAGTCTATGACGAATTGGTGTTAGGCGAATAGATGTCTGTATGTATGTATAGAAATCAATTTGGTAAAGAAATGTAAGTCAATTTCTGAAAAAAAAATTATTTCTAATGAATCTAAAAATTCTTCTTTTTTTTGTGTGTGTATAAATTATAATTAAAAAGCAACAAGAATCATCAATAAAGATTAAGGGGAACATTTCACGTAAAGATCTACAAGATTCATTAAAAACGAAAAAAAAACTGATAGCGCCAATGATACGGCCGTCTCCTGAAACCCATGAATCCCAATTTTCATTAAAATATTCCGAAAAATAGAAATTTTCCATAATACGGTTTTAAAAGCGTCATCTCAAGATTGAGTTTACTTGGTGATATTTATGAACTCCTGATCCTTGAATTTTTTTGGAATTAATCATTTTTTTTGGCCATTTTCGTGGGGCATCGTTTAGCAATAAAAACATATTGTGTATCAAGCTATAAGATGCTGAAGAATATATTAGTGCCCTTTCCCCTACTCTATTATATTCTTTTTTCAAATAAAGATTTCTCTTTATATCTTAACAAAATCTACTCATCCTACTACAAAACTATAAGAAATATTTTTAGAGTACAAGGAACAGAGGTTATTTTGAAATTTACATTAAATTATTATTAAATTTGATTTATTTTATCTATAGGGAAGTAGGTATTCCATTAGCCAGACGCTTATCCTAAAGCTGATCTTATACATATAAGTGAACAACAAAAACTTTTTAAAGTATGATAAGGATGTCAATTTACACCTTTCAAACAAATAGAGGCATCATAAATTAAATTAAATTTCATAATATCATTGATAATTAAATTAAACCACATTGGGCTTACGTTAGGGTACTCTCAATTAAACTGGAAACAATTTTGAAGTGTGACGACAGAGATAACAACATAATTTAGCTGCTGATGCCGTTTCTCAAAGGCTTTATGTCAATAAAACAAAAGCTGGTAATTGGATTCAACATACGTTCATACATTATCCAGTTGAATCCTGTCAAATTCAATAAGAAAATAGTGTCTTTCGAAGGACCTTTTTTTTTTCTTCATAAAACGATGTTGGTAAGGTTCGGCTAATTCAACCCAAGATATTTTCCCCAATTTTTAAAATAATTTCAATAGAGACAAAAACCAAACTTTTCCAACAACATTTTTTTTTTACATCTATGTATATAGTCTGAGAACAAAATCCATAGGTACTTATAGAAAATTGTGGCCTATATAAATGTTTTTTTGTTTTTGGAATTCTCCCTTTAACCTTTTGAAGTAATTCTATAATACAAAACACCTTATACCAGGATAAAGAGAAATACAAATAGCTTTTGTGGGAATTCCCAACAGAATAATATCTATACAAAGTCAATTTCTACGGCCAAACAGTCATTCGGATATATATGATACAAATACCCACCTACGCCTACACATATACATAGACAAGTCATACCTATACTATATACAGATATATCTGAATGAATGAAATCCATATTGGCATTGTAAGCTTTCTTTGTTAAGGATGGAAAAAGAACTGCTATAGAATAATGCATTAGAATTCCTTCTAACCCTCTCCGAGTGAACATTTTTACTCTTCAGTTGTGCTTAGAAGAATATTATTTTTTATTGAAAATCGATCGAAAGTCTATCGTCTATCTAAAACACATATTTATCAGAATCATATCCCTAAATTGCTTTGATATGGGATAAATACATAAAAAAATCTTTCATTTTTTTTATTCTTTTTTTTTAATATTAAGGAAAATTCTTCAGGCATTGATGTGTTAAATTTAATTTATAAGATGTAATTTAATTTTCTTTTAAGTTGATGTTCGATGGTTCGAGTTAATATTTTTTTATGATGATGTTTTTCTCATTGCTCCGGGATGGATACTAATACCAAACATACTAATCTAAGTGATAACGAGAGAATATAAGAGATAACGGGAGAAGAAAAAATATAACGAGGGAAGCTAAGAGATAACGAGGAAACCTAAGAGTTAATGGGGAAGATAAGAGATAACGAGGAAAGCTAAGAGATAACGAGGGAAGATAAGAGATAACGAGGGAACCTAAGAGATAACGAGGGAATCTAAGAGTTAACGGGGAAGATAAGAGATAACGAGGAAATCTAAGAGATAACGAGGGAAGATAAGAGATAACGAAGGAACCTAAGAGATAACAAGGGAACCTAAGAGATAACGGAGAAGATAAGAGGTAACGAGAGAAGCTAAGAGATAACGAGAGAAAAGAGATAACGAGAGATGAAATAAAGTACTATTTAATCATGAGATTACATTTTTAAAAAAACATCAGATTCACTAATAATCTCTCTCTCCTTATCTCATCTACTTCTATATGATAATTGATAATTTAGTGTTAGTGTGAAGAACACTAAAGAATGAACAATGAAAGAAAACATCGAAATTTTTATAGTGTAAAAAAAACTATTAAAAATACCTGCTTTCATAAGTAACCATTAAAGAAGAATTAATTGGCTACGTCGATTATAATATACCCGTTTGAGTCATTATTTATTATCTACGACTTTGTCCTTATCAATTTTTTCCATACAACAATTAATATTGAGTAAATTCAATACAAATGATTAAAAACAAAATATAATTGATTGAAGCGCCATAACGGCTGGTTGTAGAACTTTTTTGTCTATGAATGACATCTTATATTTTGAGTAAATGAGAAATCAAAAATAGGTGCTCTAAAAACAATAGAAATCTTTCTTAATAATTTATCAAAATTTCAGCTTTCTAGCTTTAGCCGTTTAGCCGAAATCTTGATCACAGACGGACGAACGGATATAAATATTTTCGACTTAAAATTTCACAAGTAAGACAATAGTGTTAAAATTTGTTTTCTACGATGAGTACTAAGGGGCATTCCGAATTCCGTCCCAAAGTTATAATACCCTTGATATACATAGTCAATATACTATACAAATATGTATTGTCATCATTTAGTGTTAGTTCCTACACAATTCGATAATCTAACAATGTACACAAATTGTGTGTAATAAAACTATTTCCTAAAATACATTTTATCTCTACTGGCCAATAGATGCCACTAGTAAAAGCATTTAATACGACATTACGAGCATAATATTCCTCCATTTATATTCTCTATGAGTAAGTAACCCATATGCTCCCCCAAACCTTTCAATATACCTCCTCTACCTTAGTAAACATAACGAAAGCGAAAATTTCACAGTTGCTTTTGCTTCGCCGTTGAAATTAAGCACACTCCCCAAAAGTCATGACGCCCGGTCGGTGCCGTCTCACAATATAGAAAATATATCACAGTCCTTTTATAACGAATGAAACGAGATCGTCTCTCTGTATAGTGTACCTGGTGTTTGTACTTATATTAAAATTAAATAATTTGGTAACGGTGTGCGCGATGGAATATAATTGAAATATAGTATGTAGCATTTAACCTTTTTCGAAATTATTTATTGACGTGGTGGATACTTTCGATACAATATTGTTCTATAAATAAATTACATTTATGACAACGGCTCCATCATTTTCTTTTTTTTTCTATTTCAAAAAGGATATACACAACAAGGATATGCCAGTAACAACACAATTTGGAATTGGATTTATCTGAAAGGTGTGCAAAATTGAAGTGACTGTGAAAATATAGGTTTTATCGATAATGTTGTTAAATTGATTTAACGATTTACCCTCTTAAGTGGTTTGCTTTGCACATTTTCAATCACAATAATTGTACAAGGCAAACAATAAGTTCGTTTTTCCTATTGTTTATTTATTTCGATTATTTTTGTGTTTTAATAATATTAGTAAAAAAAATAATAGTAGGTAAATTATTGTAGAATGCAGTGATGTGTTATTGTTAATTCATTTTCAATACATAATTCATATCTAATCTATCAAAGTGTGGTCCAGACTTAGGTCCCCGCGGCCAAAACGGGCCGCGGGTGGCTACTTAGCCCATGCGGACAAAGAAGTAATTGATGAGAGTTCAGACGATGCTATTGATTCATCTATTTCTGCATCTAAAATGACCGCTCGATATCGCTTCAGAGATTTGCTGCTTGGTGATTTTGCATTCAATGATGATGGTGAAAGGTAATTTTTCAATTTTTGAATTTTACCGAAGTTTTTCTTAAGGGAAATTTATTTTTCTATATTTTTACAAAACATATACTTAGGTAGGTATTGTGTGGCGCAAATAAATTAAATATTTATTATAAAATGCAATCAATATTGATTCACTATTGCTATACCCTATTTAGCTTTTTGTAAATATATATTTATATACAAATATGTATATGTATGTACATATGTATGTACCTGTAATACATTGACGGTATAGTTTTATTTTATAGGTTATCAAGTAGGTAATATTCAAATCAAACGCCAACCTTTTATAATAGATATTGAACTCTATATATACGAACATCATGACCTGAAAAGAAATCAATTTTTGTATTGAAATATATATGACGAAATGGTATTTGTATAATCCGATGCATTGTTTTAACCGTACAACTCAACAAAGAGGCAGCTTTTGTTCTGGACGCTATACATATGTATGTAGGCATGGATATAAATAAATGTACAGTACATAATATATGTACAAGTATGTATAGTATCTCGGCATTATGTTCTACATATTTAGTCGTATATGACGTTCTTCATCAGAAATGTGCTTATTTAATAAATTTTCGATTTTTTTTTACCCTAATTACGACAATAATTGAAAATTGAAAAAAGATGTCAAGGTGGTATTGCTGTTTCTAAACAATATAAGTTTACGGTTTTAGGAGCATTGGCGCGCCATCAGATCTTAATTCTTGTTGAGATACAATCTACACTACACAATCAGGAGTAAACTAAATAAATGGAAGAAAACCCATGATTTTATTGGAAAATAGTTTTGAGTTTTGATATATAAGAAGGGAGGGGGTGTTTAGGATTTAACCTGTTAACCGGGGAATTAAATTTTCAACTTATTTCATAATGGGAACTTTTTCCGGAGGAGGGGGAACTGGTTGGAAGGCGTAGGTGAGACTTCCTGAGAAACTTTTGTTTTGGAGTAACTGTCGCTCGCTCTTCTTCCTAAGGGCCTTTAAAGTGGGAAATGGGGGAATGTCAAATTTTGACTTATCGCGCGTAGTTATAAGGAGGGGGATTGTGGAGTACCATTTTTGTTTTGGAGAAATCGGTAGTCTGCTCTTCCCTTTTTCCTAGAGGCGTCAAAGTTTGTATGAGAAAATGTCAAATTTTAACTTTTATCGCTACGAATAAGAGGATATCTTCCCTACTCTACTAAGTGGAACTAAAAAGTTCCCATTGTGAAACGAGTAGAAGCAAATTTAATTCATGTTCATGACGAAAAAATCCATCATCCCCAATAGAGATGTCTTCCGGTTAACAGGTTTCGGGGCTTTTTTTTTGAATTGTCAAATTTTTACTATTTTAAACTCTGAAAGCGGCTTAATTTCAGAAAATTCTTGGGGGTGGCGGAATATTATCGATTAAAAAAAATTGTTAGCAATAAAAATGTCAATAAACATTGTTTTTATTATGACTAGTAAAAAGGAATAGTTGTACTAATAAGATGCAAATTTTTTATTTTTTTTTATTAAATTCCTTCTTAATAATTATTTTGTTCGCTATACGCTTTTATAGAGCATTTTATTCGATAAGTAATGTAAATAATTTTCAAAGATTAGATTGGAAGCGGAACGAGCAACAAATTTTTCAATTTTATAAAGAGATGCATTTGCGTTATTATGCAAGCGAAGTGAGCAAAATTATTATTATTATTTAATTTCTATCTATCTACTGTATAAATGAAATATTAAATGATTAGTGCCTAGGTAGGTACATGACATGGACGAGTAGACATTTTATAATCCCTTGTATAGAAATAGAAATGTTGCGAGCGAAGCAAACAATTTTTTTTTATTACAAATATTAAATTGCTGAAATTCAGTATCACATCTTATGAATAATTAAGATTATATGGGTAACATTTATAAGGTTTTGGTTATTATCATATAGATTTTTCATACCATGTCTGTAGAATTTAACGTCGTCATTATTTGTCACAAATTTTATTATTGTGTTTACTGTTTTCGGATATATGTATGTACCTGTAGAAGTTTCGCCACTGCTGATACTTAATTACCATTTGACCTTTAAGATGTTAATTCTTATAGAATTTAAAAAAAAAAATTGTTTAAAAATTGAGTTAAAGATTGAAAATGTAAATGTGTTCAAAAGGTTTTGAGAGCGTCAGATCCTGCGGGTTTTTTGGGAGTTTTTTTTTATAAACCATTGTTATGCAAGGAAAGTGTTTAATAATTAGTCATTCTCGGAATTATTTACGTAGCTGTACGTACATAATGTTACATAAATCATTCAGAATACATATTCCAATTATTCCAATATTTCCAATTAAAAACGGTTTGGTTTGTTTAAAAGGATTGTGATTTTACAAGTGAATTTTCTTTTAACTTCCAAATATGGTTGCAGGGCACATGATTAATTGGATATAGGGTGAAAATATTGTATTATACATTTGACCCCCCAATTCATCGTCGTCATGCATGTTCAGTCTTGTCTTTTCTGTCTATTTTCATCGTTTGCATTGTCCTCTAATTTATTAACAAATAATTTCTTAAACAAGTTGATTATTATTTTGTTTAATTTTTATAAAATCAGAAGAAACGGAAGCTACCTATCCAAATTTATTGAACCGAATATAAACACTTGCTCCTTTAATTCTTCTATATGTAGGTCAGAATAGAACAAAACATTTTTTTGTTCTTAACTCATCAATCCAAATATTGCAAGCTTTTGCAATTTGGTCTATCAACCTCGTACCTTTAATCTTATTGTGCCAGTCTTTATTATCTTTTCTTTATTTGTAGAGAGTTATTACTTCTAATAATCTATATACTTACCGATATTCATTAAACGACTATCAACTATTGGTTATGTGTTATGGGTGATTTGTGTGAGTGCCTGAAAGCACTTTGTTGTCAACTTTCCATTAATTTGAGATCTTTTGTTGTTGTTGTTTTTTTTTATTTATCTGTCAGAATGTAGATTGGTAAAGTTATGATTTTTCCGTTTCTTTGTTTTTATTTGTGATGAAAATTTGCATCAAATTTGTTTGCAAGGGGGAACGATTGTTGGTTTTGTGGAGCCATTTTTTACATTTTTGGTTGAAATGAAAATTGAGATCAATTACCATGTGTTTTTATATTCATCTAAAAGAATATCAACAAAGAAAAACAAATTTTACTTGAAGCAATAAAATTGGTGAAAAAAGAAAAACAAAAAAAAAATCAAAATCAAAAACAAACCTATATAACCATATTGTATATAAATGTATCAAATTGTAAGACAAAGTTTAGATAGGTTCATTGAATTTGCGTTTTATACGTCTCATGATGGAATTATTAGCCTCATGTGGTTTGATTTGTTTGTTTTTTGGGTACATATTGTGGCATTTTTACACAATCAACATATATCAAAAATAAGTAATAAATGTACGTACATATAAAGGATTTTATATATACATATACATATATATGTATATGTATGTGTTTGTGTATGTTATTGTATATAAAAAATAAATCAAAAAAACTTTTATATTTAATAATGTTTTTAGCAATATATTCTTCAAAAAACGTATTAAAACATCGAGAAATGAAGATCTCAAAAAAATAACTGTCAAAATCAAAATGTTGGGTTATATACTTTACTTATGTATGATGTGTAAGTATATGTTTTTGTCTAAAAAAGGTTCATACCATACATATATGTCCAATAATTTTTGGGATAAAAGCCACAAAACAAATTTTCCATGTCAGCATCATTTTCATTTTCATATTTTATAAATAAGTTATCTTATAAGTAACCTCTAGGTTCCTTTATTCCTGAAATTTGGAAATCATTTTATTTGGATTAACCTCGAATTTTCCCATGCATATACGTGAATATATAAAACTTTATTCATACCAAACACATATCCA